>JASANF010017740.1:0-16036 GCA_030248245.1 Trissonchulus sp. WLG1_4
GATTTCGNGGGGTTGTATATATCTCAAAAAATCCAAAAAATGAAATAGGGTTTCTTGAAGCAAAAATGCTTCCCCCAAGGTGCTCTACTCAAAAAAATAGGTCCCACTATTCCCCCCCCCCAACTGCATTTAACCCCAAGTATCGCGCCCCTTTAGTTTTTCCGGTGGGTCGGACCTTTTTCCGGGATGTCCCAGATTGATCCAAATAATATCTTAAAATTGTTTTTGTATATATTTATGTTGCCAAGTAGGGAAGTTCTTAGCCATCACTTTATTTTTCATAGATTTTTGTCTCAGCTTATGTATCCAGTAGTCAGTATATCAGGCTAAGGGCGTAGCCACGTGAGGAATCCCCCTGTTGGATCGGCGAAACAAAACAATTTTCACAGTGCTCGAAAGTTGAAGTTGCGCACAAAAATGCTGATCTTTAAGCAAAAATGGCTTTTTCCTGCATGTTTCAAAGGTCTGTTTTCTGAAAAATTCGGCATGTTTTATTGGATCAAGTGCAGTTGGGGGGGAGGGGAAATAGTGGACCTATTTTTTGGAGTAGAGCACCTTGAGGGAAGCATTTTTTTGTAATAGAACCCCTATCCACAAATTTGGATTTTCTGAGCTATGACCAGGGTTTTTTTTTTCAAAATCGACAACGGGTCCACGTTGGGTCAGGTTAATTTTCGTTGGGTCCAGTTAAGCACTGTTTGGGTCAAGAAAATTTATGTCGTACACAGATATTCATAATACATAGTCATTTTTGTACTATGTACCATACCTGTACACGGGGTCTCGGTCTGTGGGGGGGCTTGTCCCGACTTTTCCGGGGCTTGAGCGGACAAAAACGCAAAAATTTCGAATTTGTGCCAAAAAAGAGAAAAATTTTGGCACATTTTGGCTATTTTTCGAAATTTTTTACTTTTTGCTCATTTTTGGAGCATTTTACGGCGATCTGGGGCAATTTTCGAGTGTTCGGGCACCTTTTTCAGCGTCAAAGAAGGGGGATTGTCCCGGTGGGTCAAATCTGAGGGGGGCTTGTCCCGGGATCTCAAATCTGGGGGGCAGACCCCCCATGTACATCTGTGCTATGTATTCATTAGCGTACTCAGAAAAGTTTCGCGGCAATGACATTTCGATTTTTTGTAATGGGATACAATGGACTTAACTAAAAAACTACCATCGCAAATGCAAAAGCATTTCGCCACACAGCTGCAGAGGTCTGGGTTCGACAGCCCCAGAAAATTCAAAGAGATAAATATTTTTTCAATTTTTAGGCCAAAATTGATCAAGTTGAGACGTATCAGAAATTTTTCCAGTTCAGGTAAATCAAAAAATTGGGGAACATGACCTCAGACAGTGTATTAAACAAGCAAATACAGCATAATGTACTCATGTATATACGTAGTCATGCTCACGCATACGCTTGATGAAAGATCATCACATGCATATTGCATACACGAGAACGGGGTCCTCGGTCTGGGCGGCTTTGTCCCGGATTTTTCTATATTTGAGGGGGGGGGCTGTCCCGACGTTTCAGGGGCTTAATAAACAAATAATAGTTTCAACACGAACCGCCAAACCGAAGAAACGCTACCCCAGCATACCAGAGTAATGTTGGCCCAGCTAAGCTGCAAGGGCCACTGCACCGCTCTGGGATCATATACATGTACATATAGACATTCACAGAATCAGCATGGCAAAATTGCCGGCCTGCGCGGACTTAGACCATGACGAAAGTGACTTGCACTTGCAACACCTACTTACTGACTGTCCAGCACACACATCTTCCGGCTTAGGCACTTATGGTTTGACCCAACTCTGGGGGTTCTTGCGGAGACCCCCTGGAGAGTGGAGCGACTATAGCCGTCCTGCTCATATAGGGCGAGCCCAAGGGACCCGGGAAACAACAAGGAATAGTAAGCCACAGAGTTTGGGGGTCTTGGGGTGGGAGCCCACAGGAAAAGTTGGAGAATTTTTTTCATTTTTAGTCGAAATTTCGTCAGTATGAGACGTATCAGAAACTTTTTTTGGCCGGGCAACTTACTGGGGTGATTAAAGTAGTTAGGTGTCTAATTATAGACTTGGGTCTGGCTTGGGTCAGGTTAATTTTTGCTGGGTCCAGTTAAGATATCTTGAGTCTGGACCCACTCGTGGACCCAAAAAAAAAACCCTGGCTATGACCCCTTGAAAATTGCATTTTCAGTGTTTTTGGACGTGAACGTAGGCCAAAGTTCGAAACCAAAATTGGCTATAATCTTTGTTTTTGGATAGTTTTGAGTGCGTTATGATGTTTTAAGGCATCGTCTAGGCTTAGTTGCCAGGATTCTCTAGGCTAAGCTGGTAGGATTTTTTCTGAAAATTTCGATTTTTTATTGCCTAAGCCTAAGCCCCATACTAAGCCTAAGCCCTAAGCCTAAGCCCTAAGCCTAAGCCTAAGCCCAAGCCTAAATTAAGGCCAAGTTTGAATTTGGTCAAAAATTGGACGTTTCTGGCGAATTTGGCCAATTTTTCGGCAGGAACCCGGTCAAAGAGCCTTTGTTTTGATTCTAAACGATTGCAACCAATAATCTGACACTATTTAGACACGATTAGAATGGAAAAAACAAGAGCTTCGGAAAAAAATGCGAAAACGTCCCTCGCTGAGGGTTCAGATTTCTTGGGGTTGTATCTCATAAAATCCAAAAAATGAAATTGGGGTTATTGAAGCAAAAATGCTTCCAGGTGCTCTACTCAAAAAAATTGGTCCACTATCCCCCCCCCCCCCCCCACAACTAACCCGTTTTATTGGTGGCTGCCGCTCCTTTGCAAACTTGCTATATATTTTCAAAAAAATTGTCCTAGGTGCGATTTCTTTTTCTCAAAATTCTGGTTACGTACGACCTGGATACAGGACGTATCAAGGGCGTACTGCCCCCCCCCCCTTTGGTCAACTCATAAGAAAATATCAACAAGGGTCCCTCTTCGAAATTCCGATACGTCTCCAATTGACCAAATTTGGTCCAAAAATCAAAATTTTCTCTAATCTTTTTCTTGGAGCTGCCGCCCCCAAACCCGTGCCAAGCTCTGTGGCTTCCTATTCCCTTATTGTTATCTTTCGCTCGAAGCCTATGCATGTATATACACGAGTACTTTATGCTGCATTTGCATGTCTACACAGTACACGAGTATATTATGCTTCATTTACTTGTGTAATACACTGTCTGATGGACGTTACCATCTTTTGTTTTAATTTTTCTGTCGGAAAAAATTTCTGATAAGTCTCTAGTTGACCACATTCGGTCTAAACTTTCAATAAATCGTCAGTTTTTTCTGGGGGCTCCCCCCCCAGACCCCTGCAGCGTTGTGGTTTAATAATCTTGCGTTTTTAAATCGTTTAATAATCTTGCCAAAAAGGACAATTTAAGAATCCAATGCCAAAAATCGAAAAGTCATTCCCCTTCCGAATTTTTTTTCTGGGTACTCCACTGAACACTCGCCCCTCAGAACTCCTTTTAAGTTTTACATTGTGTTGTCTTTGCTAAATACTTCGACTTGTAGTAACGGTTACATACTTGTCATTTTAGCAATGCAACAGTGCAAAAAAACGTTTAAAATTTTTTGAGCTTTCGAACTTAAAAATGAGCATCAAAATTTAAAAATGAGCACAAATTGAGCATTGGCCGTTTTGAAAAAAAACCCTGGTTTGTCTATTTAGTTATATGCGTTGCCATGTCGTTGTACGATGGAATTGGTCTGGATTCATCTGATAAGAAGGGACCCAAAGAAGCAGGTAACCTGAGTTTCCTATGAAATTTTTTGCTGCATATAAATAATAGGGTTTAACTTCGGTGATGTTGGGAATCGAAAAGATTTTTCAATTAGGGATTGTCGTAGCAGTAGCGTAGCCAGGATCCGGACAAGAAGAAACGTCTTTATTTTGGATCTCTAACTTTATCAAAAAAAATCAAGACACTGCTACCAAGGGCGGTTACATGATTTCGAAGAAGGGGGCTGCAGCTTATTTTAGTTTGTGTGATTAATGGATTTCGCATTGTTACGGTAGTTTGAGTACACCGTGGCGTTAATAATGTCATCAAAACTACAGTTGAGCACGAAGTAGTTGGCTGGCAGGGGCCCCGGGTGCCTGCTAGAGGCTGAGAGATTTGTAGATTTTCAAAAATTAGTTGTACGTTACCGTTACGGACATAAATATGGCGCGATTTTAGGTTCGCACTTAGTGCTGGTGTCTGCGGCAATATGCTGCGGTTCGTATGTAACTTTTTGAAAAACCGATTTTTACAGTGAGGTGGAACAGGTGTGTGTGTGTGTGTGTGTGTGTGTGTGTGTGTGTGTGTGTGTGTGTGTGTGTGTGTGTGTGTGTGTGTGTGTGTGTGTGTGTGTGCGCGCGCGCGCGCGCATACACACGACTCGCGCACGAAAGCAGTAAAGAGATAGAGTGTCACAGGGCAGTGTGCTCATACATGTTTATACGGGGGGGGGGATGAGGAAACCCCCCCCGAAACTCGAGAATCCGTTGGGGGGGGGTCCCCAAAATGTGGGCAAAATTCAGAAAAAATGGCCCTTTTTTGCGAAATTTTGCAAAATGTGAGATATTTGGTATTTTCAGTCGGTCAGCGGGGGGAGGGTCCCCAAAATTTGGCCAGAGACCCCCCCCCCCCCCCAAATTTTGACCCCGTTACATGTATGAGGGTGCTGATTCTCTGCTGATATTCTCTTCCTTGTAATCATCAACGACATAAGCAACTATTCCCAGACCAAAACCTTGCTTAATTTGCATTAGACTGCGAAGGACTATTCGAGAAAAATATTAAGATCATATTTGTATTTTATATTTACTAGGGATGGGACCGAAAAAAATTTCACCGAATACCGAATACAATATTCGGTTTTTACCATTCGGCCGAAAACCGAATACCGAATACCGAATAGTTGTCATTTGTCACGCAGATTTCTCAGATTTTAAAAATCCAGAAAAATATAATACTACGTATAGATAAATATATAAATATAGGACCCCGGGGTGGAGTGGGACAGTGTTTTTTGGCGCGAAAAGTTACACCTCCAACTAAAAAGTTTCAGAAACAATGCCGAAAACAAGCGACTTAGAGCGATATACACAACATAGGCGCAGATTCGGTTTAGGCGGTAAATGCAAACTCGCATTTTTTCAACGTAGAAACATGTTTTATATGCTATATGAACCATGTATTATAATATTACACAAATAACTATCGTGCCAGTGTGCTGTCGAATATACCACCCCCTTCGTGTAATCATCTTTTTGCTTCTTGTAAACCTGGGTTTTTAAGGCCATAGCTAAGGCCATGGCCTAATTTTTTCCGGATTGGCCTAAATTTTCTCAGCGATTGAAGCCAGCTGGCCTAAACTTTTTTAGCTACCGATGAATAAAAAATTTCTAAGATGTCTCCAACTGACAAATTCGGGCCTAAAAATAAATTTCTATATATTTGTTTCCGGGAGCTCCCGCCCCCAGACCCAACTTTCTGGCTTTTGTGTTCTTTGCTTTTATCTTTCATGAAGGCTTGTCTCTTTTCACCCCGGCAGTTTTAAGTGGGACAGTTATTAAACTGCTTGTGAACTTTGCAAAGTTTACTCGCATTTTTCCAATTTTTTTGAGTTTTGATGATACTTATAAGCATCCATCAAAAATTCATGCAATTAATATGAGTTGTGTTAAATGCCTCACAGATGCTAATTACAGGTTATTATTTAACATATAATTATACAGTTTTTATGTTTTTTCTGTACGTCTCAGGTCGAAGTGTAGTGCTAATTGAAAGATTAATAAAATGAGTTCTTATTCTAAACGTTCTTTCATTTGGAATTTCCTTGATTTTCTAACTATTCGGTATTCGGCCGAAAATTGACTTTTCGGTACCGAATACCGAATACCCGTTTTTTCGGCCAAAAGCCCAATACCGAATACCAATTTTTTGTACATACCTAATATTTACCATGATGGCATGATATTATGTTAAAAGTTTTTTGTTGTCTATTTCAGCTGGCTGGTCGTCTGGCTTGAAACTTTTACAAAACTATGTTCAGTTAAAGAAAGCTTCTCTCACTCAAGTCAAGGTCGGTACTTCTGATGGCCATGCGTGCGCGGTTAGCAAATTTTGGGGGCGGGGGGGGGGTTAACCACCGGGACAGGGGTGGGGTGCGGATCAACTTTTCGGCGTATTTTAGGCTCGTATATATATATAATTGTCTGGTTATAGAAAGAAAAAAGGAAGCAGCAGCAAGGACCCACAATAGCCCCGGTGATCGATTTGTCCTCCAAGAATCGCGAGAATAGAGAACGGGAGGGGGATAATGGATCGGCTTTGGGGGGTGGTTTGTTTGAAGAAATGGCACCTCCGCTCTCTTTTATGTCCGGGATGCGTGTAAGTTTTTTGGAAACTGAATTTCCAGAATTTTCTAGAAACTAGAATTTCTGCCGTTGTGATGGATTTAGTTTTTTTAGAAAAACCTATGATTGTATGTTTATGAAAACTTGTTTTCTTTTCAAAAATTTCTCTGTATAAAAAAAGAAAACTTAAAGCTTGTTTATTTTGTCGTTGGTATTTTGATACATTCGTTGCACTCATGAAAAGTCATGACAAATTTGTTTTGCTTCTTGTGTTTTCTTCAGTGGTTCTCAGTTCTTTGTATTAAGAAGAGAACAGAATGGGCAATAGTAGGTTTTTGTTTATTTTACGCAATAAAATAGTTTTGGACTTGGTCGCATTTTTTACCTGAATTTCAATCGCTATTCAATTTCTTTTCAAATATTGTTTGTTCTTTCAAAAGAAAGCAGTTTGGATAAGTTTTCAATTATAGTCACCTTGAAACTACAACACTAGACCTAAGTTCACCACTTGGTGTAGTTTCAACTTTGATCTTGTAGAACCAAATGTAGAGCATTTTCTTGCAAAAGTCTACATTTGTGTTGGTATTGTAGGCCAGCCGTGGATTTAGCGGCGGTCACCTTTTGTTCGGTGATACTGGAAATAAAGGACGAATATAATCCACTCTATCCGAATGACATGAGAAAATTGTGAAAAAACGGGCCGAAGATAGAGCCAAGCAAAAAGAGGAAGAAAAAAAGACGAGACGTGGAGGAAAGAGAAAAGTAAATTTTGGATCATAAACTCTGTAGACTCCTTGATTCTTGTCTGGGGCGAATCTGGGTGAAATTTCGGGCGCGTTGGCGGCAGAAATTTTTTGTGAAGTTTCTTTAACAGCTGAAATTTTTTTGCCCGCAGTATAAATATATACCCGAAGGGGGTCCTTGAATACAATTTCACTCTTGGAGAGATGAGATGGGGGGGGGGGGGGGTAGCCGCACTGCCAACACAACTCCTAGATTTGTGACCAATACATAATATGCAAGATGCATTCGTCTTTTTGGCAGGAAGTTTATAGTATTGTACTTTGTAGCCATAGCAGCATTGTAATGGACTTAAAGTTGATTTGAGTGAATTATCTTTTTAATTTTTAATTGATTCTAATAGAATTTATTTGTTGCTTCAGACGCCGTCGGGAGCGGTTCTATCGTGGTGATGAGGAGGAATCAGCGGAAGGACCGGAGGGGCCTAGCACCAGCCGCACACCACCCGCCACGCCTTCCAGTAATTACGGACTACTTTGCTGCTACGTAGAGCTGCTGCTCATAATATGCAAATGAGCTCTGTTATGCAAATTAGGCTGTAGAGCCCCCCGCAGCGATATCTGCTATTGATTCTCTACACCCCCCCCTGTTTATTTTTGACAGCTGTGTGTGTCGCAATGGCTAATGTTTTTTGTGTTGCTACTTTGTAATTCAGTGGGTGCTGCCATAGCCCCCCCCGCGCAACTAATTGAAGAAGACATGAAAGTCTATGACGAGCCGGGCGCGAGTGCGGCCAATCACAAGCCGGAATTTGGGGCCGGTAGCAAAGGGTTGGTGGCTGATAATTTTTTATTTGATTGTGGTTTTTTGGTTACTTTATGGCTGGGATTCACAAAGCTAAGCTTGTTTGAGTGTTTGGACTGATGCGATGTGTTCAGCGTTTAGGATTTAGCTCATTAACAGCTGTTTTTGTCAAGTTTATGCCCAGAGCGATCTTTGAATTGAAAAGAAAATGATAACAAGAAGTGTGACGTAAAACAATAATTAGGAATAGTAAACATTTTTTGAAATGAGACCCCAAACTACAACTACTGAATGTGTGACAAATTGTTTTGTGTCATTGGGTTTCTTTAACTGGAAAAATGACATTTAATAGCTGATGTGAAAAATATTTTCCTTACTGTTAGTATGAGTTACTTAATAAAAGTTAAAATTAAGAGTTAATATATATTTTGTTTGTTTGTGAAGTCAGGGTAATAACGCGAAAAGTTTTTAGCAGCAGTATCGATGGTTAATTTTATTCATGAATGAAATTTTTTTAGAAAATGTTTCAACCTCAACAAGTTTAATAAAAAAATTTGAATTCGGGGGAATTTTGACAAATTTCTTGAACACGATGTTCCTACATGTCCAATTTAGACTTAATTTGAAAGTTGACTTGTTTAGATTCTGTCTAAACAAAATTAATTTGTTAATCCCAGCTATTTAGTTTATTCATTGTAGCAGACGATTGAGATGTTTTCAAATTTTCATAGATTAGATACTTCTAAAAACCACAGGTATATTATTATGTTATGTATTCATTAAAATACATTAAAAGACTCCATAGTCCACATAGACATTGGGAGTAATTTCATTACTCTTGATCATACTCATACATCATGTACATGAGGTCTCGGTCTTGGGGGGGGGGGCTTATCCTGAATTTTTTGAAATTGTAGTGGGGGTTAGTCCCGACGTTTCGGGGGCTTAAACTGAGAACAACGCAAAAAATTTTCAATTTTTGCCTAAAAATGATTTTTTTTCTAAATTTGGATATTTTTAGGGGTTTGGTCACTTTTTGCTAGTTTTGAAGCAATTAACAGCGATCTGGGGCAATTTTTGATTTTTCGGACACCTATTCAGCACCAACTATGGGGGGCTTGTACCTGTAGGTCAAATCTAATAGGGGGCTTGTCCCGGAATCTCAAATCTGGGGGAGGAGGCTTGCTCCCAGACCGCCTGAACATCTGTGCTCTTGATTTAACTGACTGATTACTAATAATAGGAATCGTGTGTACTAGCTCGGGTATTGTTTGAAATTTTAGTTATTAATGTGTCTTCGCATTTAAAAATCGAAAGACAGAAAATATTTCAAATTGTCTTTTATGTAGGCTTTTAGTAACTTGTTATAAAATCGAGTTAAATCAAGCAAGACTTATCAACACTTTTTCGTTCAGCATTGGTTTCAGTGAGTTAGTTCTTGAAATGTTTTAAGCGAAATGGATCAAATTTCGTTTGCTTAATAACAGTTAAGTTTAGGTCGATTTGCGAAATAGCATAAGCGGGAAGTGCCATAAATACCTGGCACGGCAAAATAGGTTTGAATTTTATATATATAGGCGCTGTCATGAGTTAGTGGCGTTATTTTTAATCATATAGGGTGTTATCTAAAATAGGACTTAGGATTTAGATTTTTTTCTAGAGTTAATAACAGAAAGGGAACAGCAAGTAGCAAAAATTAGTTGCTTGCTTAGTCTCTCAGAGTGTACTTTGTCGTTTAAACTTAGAAAACTCAAAGTGGATAGAATGCTACTAAGCCATATTATCCAATAATTTTGTCGTTGAGTTTGAGTCTCCTAGTTGGCCAAATGTGAATAATTGGTCAAATTTTGAAATACTTGGAAAACATTAAGTGGTTTTTTATCAACTAAGAAACTTCTCCTGTTTTTATTTTTTCAGTCCTGTTTTGACTGTGGGACAAAAATACGACACTTCAGTTCAATGCGAATAAGTTAAGTATGAACCATTCTAAAGTCTGACCAAAAAAATCCTGGACCCTGAGATAAAAAGAAACGCGTAATTTTATTACGAAAAGAACGATTTGAAAGTATCAATAGTACAGTGAGTAGCCAAAAAGCTCACGCCTGTTTTGTCTCAGGGTTCAGCAATTTCTGGTCAGACTTTAGTTTTTTTGTTGTTATTTAATTCTCTGTTTTTTAGGTTGGGCATCGCTGCGAAAATAATGGAGAAGTATGGGTATCGCCAGGGTCAAGGTTTGGGCAAACAGGAACAGGGAATGAGCACGGCGCTGCAGGTGGAAAAAGTCAGCAAGCGAGGGGGCAAGATTATTCACGAAAAAGACTCCTCAAAAGGTGGGGCATATTTATTCGGAGCTAGTTCATACTCTTGTCCAAACGCAATTCATACTTGTCCTTGTCCTTTTGTCCTTGAGTATTGCGAAGATAAGTGCTTGCCCAACAGGGTTTTTTTTTCAAAAAATTTTGTTTGCATAATTGTGCAAAATTTTAATTTTAGTGTGCAAAATTTTATTTTTTTGTGCAAAAAGTACATGCGTTTTTTTGTCCATTTAATGGCAAATATACACATTTTTATACCTCTAGAGGTACGTATATACATGTACGTTTATATTGTATATGAAATCGTAGAATTGGCAGATTCAGGATTTTTTCCGGGTGTAGCAATCCTTTACTCCGTGAACCATTTCAATTTACAAAAGCGGATGCGGTAGGTCTGCGGGGGTTGGGGGCGGCAACCCCGCAGGAAATTTTTTCAATTTTTAGTTTAAAACGGTGCATTATGAGCTTATCACAGCCCTGTCGGGAACACACAAACACCAAAATGGCGCCCCTTGTGTAAAATTTTGAAAACGGGCACGTTCCGCTTATACAGTATTGTGCATAAAAAAGTTCCCTGTTCGTCGGCGTCCGACGAGCTTCATCCGTCGCGAAAAGTGACCAAGGTTGGCCGGAAAGTGACAACAAAATTTTTCAAAAAGTGCTCCAAAACACATTTCAATGCAAAAAAGTGAAAAATTGAAAATTATTTGTGCGTCACTTTCCGGCCACCGTTCGTCACTTTTCGCGAAGCATGAAGCTCGTCGTACGCCGACGAACAGGGAGCTTTTTTACGCGCAGTGCTGTATACATGCCACATTCTGCTATAGTGGAAGCCAATGTAGGATTTCAGGAGGATGTGAAGATTTTCTGCGGAAAAATTTTTTGTTGGGAAATGGCATTTCGATTTTTGGAAATGAATTATAATTGCACCTAAGTGCAACTTTTAAGCCACAAACGACACATATTTGCAGTGGCTTACACATAAAAAATCGGGGACTTTTCCATTTTTTGTAATGGATTAAAATGCACGTTTTTGCAATTCTATCTAACACAAAAATTTAAATTGCAAATATATACAAGACCACTAAGTCATAAAGTAGGTAGCAGGAGTTTCAGAAAAAAGTGGAGATTATTTTAATTTGAACAAGACGTATCGAAAATTTTTCCGACATGGGAATAAGAGCCAAAGCGTCACATCAGATACATGTACACGTGTAGAGGCTTGGACAAAAGACAATAACAAGGGAGAGAAAGCCAGTAAGTTGCAGGGGTCTGGGGGCGGCAATTTTTCGATTTTTCATTCAAAACTGTGCATTCTGAGCTTATCACCGGCCCGTCGGGCACTGTGCATTATTGTGCAAAATTTTAATTTTTGTGTGCAAAATTTTAAAAAAGTGTGCATTTGCACAGGGTTTTGCACAAAAAAAAAACCCTGTTGCCCAATAATTGTGACAATGTTGGAGTCAAGACTAAAGTCTGACCAAAAAATGTATGTATCGAACTTCATTGCTTCATAGCAACTCAGTCGTTTAAGATAACCCCCATAGTGTATATATCATTCGAAAGCATTTTTGATGGAAATTTTTATGAAATTTAATATTTGAAAAAATTTTGAGTCAAAATTTTTAATTCAAATAAAATTGATTTTTTTCGGCTAATTATTTAAAACCTAATGTATTGATTGTATATCATTCGATAGCCCTTAACATTCTGCGTCGAATGATATATACAACATGACTATATAGTATGCACCTGTCAACATTTATCGATTTTTTAATTTTTGATTTTTGCATTGAAAAACGGAATTTTTGGTCCTTTTAATTCGCTGTAACTCAACATACTTAACCAAACCCGACAAATTGTGCATCAATCGACGCGTTGTGACCCCGCGCGGTCTGTGAAAGTGATAAATTTTCAAAAATTGACATTACATTTTTTTGAATTTTTGTCAGGTTTACAGTCATTTTTCAGCTGTTTTTGCTCAAAATTGGGTAAAATAATTATTACTACAAAGTAGTTCAGTTCTTTAGCTTTCATTTGATACCAAAAACATGCATTTATGATTTAACTGAACAAAGTTATACAAAAAAACTCATTCATGATTCACAGTATGTTTGTGCGCCCACAAAAATTTAGACACGCATATCAGCGAGTAGAATGTTTTCACGCATGCACATACGCTGACCAGGGGTTTTTTTTTTCAAAAAATTTTGTGTGCATAATTGTGCAAAATTTTAATTTTAGTGTGCAAAATTTTATTTTTCTGTGCAAACTGTAAAATGCGTTTTCTTCGCCTATATAGAAGCAAATATACGCGTTTTTATACCTTTGGATACCTAGGTACGATCAGTGGCGTACCCAGACAATAATGTCGGTGGGGGGGGGGAATGACTTCGACTTTTGTAATGGGTGGAAAGGCACTTTTTAGCAATTTTAACACGCATAAAATGCCTTACAAACGCAAGATTACTGAACCAAGAAGTTGCAGGGGCTGGGGGCGGCAGCCCTTTGGGCGATTTTTTAAATTTTTAGACCCAATTAACATTAGGTCAACTGGAGACGTATCAGAAATTTTTTTCCGGCCGGACCGTAAAACCCAAAGGGGGGACCCTTCTGTAAAAAATCACTTGGAAAAAATTTCGGTAAACACAAGTAAATGTACTCGTGTAGACATTGAACTGCAGCATAATGTACTCGTCCTCGCGTATCCATGCATAGGCTTTGGTGAAAGATATGTAATAACAAGGCTTAGTAAGCCACATAGTCCCAGGGGTCTGGGGGCGGTAGCCCCAGATAAAAAATCGATAGAAATTTTGATTTTTATGCCAAATTTGGTCAATTGGAGACGTATCAGAAAAATTTTCCGGCCGGACCATAAAAACCGAAGAAGGGACCCTTGTGTAAATAATCACTTGGTAAAAATTTCGGGGGGATTCCCACCATCCACCATGGGTACGCCCTTGGTGGTTGTTGCTATGTTTATGTTGGCGTGCTGAAATTCTAAATATATATTGGAAATTATGGCATTAGCACAATGGCTGTCAGATGTAGATCCAAGAAATTTTTTGAGCGAAGGGAAACCGACCCATCTTCCTTGACTTAATCTTGCAAAAATGTGTATGCCATATATAATTGGCGCCTGGCAGGGGTCTCGTGGCGGCAGCCCCCAGAAGCCACAGCTTTTGTGGAATTCTGAAATAAAATTTGCATTAAAAATTTTTTCAATAAAAAGAACTTTAAGCAACACTTTGTTGACGAATCTGTGTGATTGCGGGGCCCAGGGGAGGCAGTCCCAAGAAAGAAGCCAGAGCTTTTGTAGGATTTTGAAATAAATTTTGCATTGAAAAAGATATTCATCAATATTTGTTTAGGAACCTTGGTCATTGCTGGGATCTGGGGCGGCAATCCCTTTAAAAATGCAGAAACTTTTTATTGTTAGGGCAAAATTTGTTTAATTAAAGACGAAACAAAATTTTTTTGGCCGGCCCATAAATTTCAAAGGGGGACCCTTGTGTAAAGTTTTACTGGGAAAAAATTTCTGGGGCGGAAATTATTACCGTCCCCTCTTGGTATATATGCCCTTGTCACGTTATATGCATAAAATCATATCAGTGGCAGATCTAGAAAAATTTTCAGGTTGGGTGGAGCAATTGCCCCCCCCCCCCCCCCCCCCCCCACTTCGTGAGACAGTTTAGTTGTGGAGGTCTGGGGAGCTAGAGACTTTTGACGGCGTGTAACTAGATTTTTAGAAAACTATACCTCTAACAATTTGAACGCAAGTTATTAGGCCGTGTTTACATTGAGCTTTTTTCCAGCTGCTCAAGCAGCTGAAAAAAAGCTGCAGCTTTTTTTCGACATTTCCGGCTTTTTTCCAGCTGCTCGAGCAGCTGAAAAAAAGCTGGAGCAGCTGGAAAAAAGCTGCAGCAGCTGAAAAAAAGCTGGAACTGCAGCGTTGTCATGGCAACGGAGCAGCTAGTCAATAGTGACCGCCATACTTATCCGCATTTTTTCAGCTGCTCAAGCTTTTTTCCAGCTGCTCCAGCGTTTTTTCAGCTGCTCGAGCAGCTGGAAAAAAGCCGGAAATGTCGAAAAAAAGCTGCAGCTTTTTTTCAGCTGCTTGAGCAGCTGGAAAAAAGCTCAATGTAAACACGGCCTTATGCGCGATTTGCCAAAAAGCAGTATAAAGACCTCCCGCCGTTGATGCCAGTAGATGCAGGGGTCTGGGGGCGCCAGCCCCCAGAAATTTTTTTGATTTTGCATTGAAAACAGTGCATTTTGAGCACATCACAGACTCATGGGGCACTGTGCATTATTGTGCAAAATTTTAATTTTTGTGTGCAAAATTTTAAAAAAGTGTGCATTTGCACAGGGTTTTGCACAAAAAAAAACCCTGACGCTGACCAAGCACTAATTTTTCACAAGTGATGAAAACAGCTATTTATTTTAGTTGCATAACTTTGTTCAATTAAATCACAAGTGCATGTTTTTGGTATCAAATGAAAGCTAAAGAACTGAACTATTTTGTGGTAATAATTATTTTACCCAATTTTGAGCAAAAACAGCTGAAAAATGACTGTAAACCTGACAAATATTCAAAAAATTTAATGTCAATTTTTGAAATTTCATTACTTTCACAGACTGCGTGGGGTCACAACGCGTCGATTGATGCACAAATTGTCGGGTTTGGTTAAGTATTTGTTGAGTTACAGCGAATTAAAAGAACGAAAAATGCTGTTTTTCAATGGAAAAATCAAAAATTAAAAGATGTTGACAGGTGCATGGTATAGTCATGTTGTATATATCATGCGACGCAGACTGTTAAGGGCTATCGAATGATATATAATACATTAGGTTTTAAGTAATTAGCCGAAAAAATCAATTTTATTTGAATTAAAAATTTTGACTCAAAATTTTTTCAAATATTTTAATTTCATGAAAATCTCCATCAAAAATGCTTTCGAATGATATATACATTATGGGGGTTATCTTAAACGACTGAGTTGCTATGAAGCAATGAAGTTCGATACATACAGTTTTTTGGTCAGACTTTAGTGCGTTTGCAAAAATGTACCCATAACCGTTTAGTCAATTTTTCACAGTAGCTGATCAAAATTTATCATTGTCCCTTATGCTTGAGGATGAACCGAGCTTAAGGATGGTTGTTTTTCCGCAAGTGGCAGTTTTGACCCCGCTACTGTAAAAAATGCAGGTGATTTCGGCTGACGAAGCTAGATTATAATGAGGTATGTAATAGGTGATAAGTTCAGTACGGTTAAGGGTATTACGGTCAAGAATGAACCGGGTTTAAATTTAAATAAACATTTAAAATCCCAATTTAAATTTAACCCGCATTTAAAACTCGTCAGAGTTTTTAAAAAAAAATATTTCTTTATTTTCTATGATTTTCTGTGATTTAGAGCCGGGTGGTGTTCAGTCTATCACAGAAATTCTGAAAAATCCCACCAAAGTTGTGCTGTTAAGGGTAAACTTTTATCTTTTTTTAATCATGAGTAGCCTTGAAATGAAGTAAGTTTTGTCTGGAATATTTTGGTATTGTATATAACTGATTTTTCAGCACTTATATTGGGTCCATCATAAAAGGTATCAAGCAAATTAGAGTAAAATTAGTTTACTTGATCATTAATAACTTAATTTGCTAATTAGTTAATTTAATTAGTTTACATATAGCAATTAAATAAGTTTTTTACGCTAGGGTGTGTATTGCCTTTAGCTTTATAACGACGTCGTGAGTTATCAACAAATCAAGTTTCAATCTAGGCTAGTTACTGCATTGTCTTTGTAAATTCTAATAATT
>JASANF010017741.1:0-34824 GCA_030248245.1 Trissonchulus sp. WLG1_4
TTTGTAAGGGCATATAAAGGGGTAGAAATTTGTAGATTTTCAAGTCTTCAAAAATGTATTCTTGGAAAATAATTGCTTTTACAAGCTCTACGAGGCTCGTGTTAGCTCGAAGTAATATGGACTACGTTTCTAAAGGAGATGCTTTTGAAGCTGCCACCAATGCAGATTATGATATGTTGGATGGCTTTTGTCTCACTGTGATCAGAATTCACCATTGGAATTCGGATGGGGAAGAAATCGAAAGATGGGATACTTTTAAAACCAAAGAAGCTCCCGCAAATTCAGACTACTCAACAGACTCGTATTGCAGTGATTTATCAGACGTTCCTTATTAACTGTTTGCGTATATGTAACTAACAGAGTTTTTCTCGACCAAGAAAATTTAGCTATATTTTAACTACATAAATCCACATAAAAATGCTCGTAGAAGAACTCTGTTAAAGTGTGTTTGTACATATTAACTTGTAAATAAAATGTTATAAATAAAATTGTTAATGCAAAATAAATGTATTGTTGTATTGTAAGTAAAATGTTATTTTTAAATAAAATAAAACTAAAAAAAATGAAAAATTAAAAAAAAACAAAAAAAAAACAGTAATGCACCAATGCCGCGTCCCAAGTCGCGGAGGAAGAAGGCAGAGGGCTGTTTTTAAAAAAATTTCTTTCTACCTAATCCAAAAAGTAAACTTATAGTTAAACTATATATCTAATACTAAAAAAGTTTTACTGTGTATATAGTGGTTCAAGGCTAAGTTATCATCACGGCCAGAGTTGCGCCACAGATTTAAATTTTACAGCACTGTATTTAGGTATACTTAACAATGCTCGAGGCTATGTTTTCAATAAATTTCACTCTTTTTTTAGTACATCAAATTGCGGTGAAACTTGCTAAAATCTCTAGTTTTACTGTGTATATAGTGGTTCAAGGCTAAGTTATCATCACGGCCAGAGTTGCGCCACAGATTTAAATTTTACAGCACTGTATTTAGGTATACTTAACAATGCTCGAGGCTATGTTTTCAATAAATTTCACTCTTTTTTTAGTACATCAAATTGCGGTGAAACTTGCTAAAATCTCTAGTTTTACTGTGTATATAGTGGTTCAAGGCTAAGTTATCATCACGGCCAATGTTGCGCCACAGATTTAAATTTTACAGCACTGTATTTAGGTATACTTAACAATGCTCGAGGCTATGTTTTCAATAAATTTCACTCTTTTTTTAGTACATCAAATTGCGGTGAAACTTGCTAAAATCTCTAGTTTTACTGTGTATATAGTGGTTCAAGGCTAAGTTATCATCACGGCCAATGTTGCGCCACAGATTTAAATTTTACAGCACTGTATTTAGGTATACTTAACAATGCTCGAGGCTATGTTTTCAATAAATTTCACTCTTTTTTAGTACATCAAATTGCGGTGAAACTTGCTAAAATCTCTAGTTTTACTGTGTAGTTGAGGAGAAGACAGAGGGCTGTTTTTTAAAAAACATTTCTTTCTACCTAATCCAAAAATGCACTAGTGGCCGTTATGTGGAGGCATCCATGAAACATTTAGGTGTCTGATCTCCAAAATGTAATCGTTTTAACCTTGAACATAATTTCACTAGTAGCCGTTCAAAATTGTGGAGGTTTGGAAGTTTACTGTGTTAGCTTAACGTTTTAGTAAACTTATAGTTAAACTATCTAATACTAAAAAAGATTTTGCGTAAAGCAGCAGTGGTCTTAAGAAATTCCAAAAATGATTCAAACATCATTTTGTGTTTCTTCTACTTCGACTTCAACTGATTCAATGGAGCTGAGCGATAGCCAAGCTTGTCAGCAAGTGACAAGTGCCCTGATGGTCATACCGGTGAGCATGCTCATCGGTATGACCATCAGGGTTATGAAAATCCTGACGGGAAAAGAGGTGGTTGGCTGGACGAAGAAGACGACATTCCAGCAGAAGGATGGGGACTGGGTGGAGAAGCCGGATTCGCTGACGGTGCACCGGAAAAAGCATGGGGAGCAGTTCATTGAGAACTCTCCACCGCTCAGCACCAACCGCAACTATCTAGCTGCGGCTCAGCGCCTGCTTGCGGGCATTGGGCAGCAGTTGGATAGTGGGCGCAAAGTGACTTTGGCCGTCACTCGACGTGATGATGGCATCCGGCTGGAGGTGGGGGCGCGGCTGCAGGAGGTGGAGCGGATCTTTGTGCAGGTCCGCCCTCGATTCCACGTCCGCAAGGGGGTCTTTGACCACAAGCCCGTGGAGCCGTGGGTCCCCAGTGATGGTCTCATTTACCGCCAGGGGGTGCTGTACAAGGTGGTTGTGAAGCAGCACTCCTGCCAAACAACCACTGTGGTGGACATCCCCAAGTCCGAGCCTGCCCAGTTGGTCACCTTCTACCCCTCCGGTCTCTGAAGGCTGCCACCGAATTCCCGTCTTTATCCCAACAGCCCTCTTCAGGGCTACTAACTATGATTTGAAAAAATACGTATTCTCAATCTAAGGTCTAGACTCACTAGGTGTCGCTCGAACTGGTGACAGTGTGTGAGCATATTGTGCTATTTTAGTGTGTCTGCAAATATATAGTTTTTTATCCAATCTTCAAAAAGATTGTGCGTCAAACACAGGTTCACTTAAAGCCTAAGTGAATTTGGCTAAGTAACGTGAAATGAAGCGCTGCAAAAAGTGTCGGAATAAATTCTGCCACTGCCACTTGAAGCTTTTCAAGTTGGGAGTGGTAGTTGACACGCAGCCGAAGAAACCGCCAAAGAAGCCGGCGGAAACTGCAAACCCGCCTGTGGTGGCGAAGCCTTCCTTCAGCATACAGCCGAAGAAGGCGCAGCTTTGTCCACTGTGCGGGCTGCAAACCACTAGGCTGGGGGCTCACCTGAAGCTGGAGTGCGCCCTCAAGAGTTCCATCCGGAACTCTGGGTACAACTGTAACTAGTTGTACCCGAGCCTACTAACTCCACCTTTATCCCAACAGCCCTCTTCAGGGCTACCAACTATGATTAAATTTATCTAAGTACGTACTATTGTTGCTCTTCTTGAGTATGATGGTTGAAAGTGTCATCCAATTCAGGCGGGTCAATATTTTGAATTTTCGCGCCAAAGTTATGACGCGGGAAATTTCGCGCCGAAGAATTGGCGGGAATTTAAAATAACTGTGATGCAGGGCATTGGTTTAGTTTTTGAGTTGTAATACAACCTGATTGGCTGTTTACAACTCAGCGCATAACATGTGATGCAAGACACATCACATGACATGTGATACAAGGCAATAGTTCAGCCTGATTGGCTGTTTACAACGCAGCTCAAAACACACCATTGCTAGGCAGACAGCTCATAGCTTTCGTTCTGGAAACACAATTTAGCTTTCGTTCTGGAAACACACATTGTATATAAACGGCCAGTCGAAATGGTTTTTTGCCCTATGGAAGAAGGGTCTTGCGCGGGCTAGTGGCTATGCCCAGCCCTGGGAACATTCAGTCTAGCGGGAGCAGCAGTCAGGACAGCAGAGGGACCATCAGCGGGAGCAGCAGCAGCAGTGGCAGCGGGAGCAGCAGTTGGAGCAGCGGGACCAGCAGCAGCATCAGCGGGACCAGCAGCAGTGGCAGCGGGATCAGCAGCAGTGGCAGCGGGACCAGCAGCAGCATCAGTGGGACCAGCATCCGGAGCCTCCCGAGACCAGCGGGGCCAGCGCTGGGTTGTGTGTAGTTATCCCACCAGCTCTTTTCAGGGCTAATTGATTAATATAGGGTTTTAAAAGGGAGGGCGGGATCAGCAGCGGGAGCTGCGTGACGAGGGGGGCAGTGGGGACAGCAGCAGGATGAGCGAAACCGGACAAGCGAGGCCAGCGGGAGCAGCAGTTGGAGCAGCGGGACCAGCAGCAGCATCAGTGGGACCAGCAGCAGTGGATCAGCGGAGATAGCAGCAGCCGGACCAGCAGGGGGAGCTGTGGGACGAAGGGGGTCAGCGGGGACAGGAGCAGGACCTATGAGACAAGGGGGTTGCGTGTATTTATCCCACCAGCCCTCTCCAGGGCTTTGATTACATTGATTAAAGGGAGGGGCTTGGGCGTGGGGGAAGGCGGGCCTTATTGATTAGGAAAAGGAGGGGCTTGGGTGTGGGGGGAAGGCGGGGCTTAGCTGGGAAGGCGGGGCTTACGTGTCCTGAGGCGGGCACCGCCAAGAACGAGAGGCGGGGCTTAGCTTGGGAGGATGCCCCGGGCGGTTTCACAATTTAAATTTAGGGGGGTACGAGGCGGCGTTTTCAAAGGAATTCCGCTGTAAAAATTTAAAAATTTTCAAAATTTCAAGGGGGGCTTGTAAATAAGGCGGCAAACATTAAAGAAAAACCCCCCTCACAACAATCAGATTTGATTGATATCTTATCAATCAAATCTGATAAGCTATCAGATGTCAATCAAAATTTGATTGACATCCTCAGGGGACCGGCACCGGGAGGTCCCAGAAGCGCCATTTTCTCACTACTCACGAAAACACTAAAACACAAAACACAAAACACAAAGTATGAACCGGGCTTAAGCACTAACCCCCTTATCCAAAATAGATTTAGCGTATTTGATTTAGCGGATTTGATTTAGCGGATTTAGCGCTGCTAAATCTGTTATCCAAAATTCCAGGATTTAGCCGATTTAGCGGATTCAGCGCCTAAATCCGATAAATCCAATAAATCCAAACAATTTTGGATAAGCGTTTTAATTGAATCTGCTAAATCTGCTAAATCCTAAATCTGCTAAATCCGCTAAATCCATGAATTTTGGATAACACTTTCAGACTGTTCTACTGTACAACTTGACTTTGCGCATTTGGCTCACTAATCATTTTCGCCTGTAACTTTAGTTACGCGCAACCGTTTTGAACGTTCAATACACCAATCGGAAGCTCTGAAATTGCACTTTTTAGTCATGTAAATTTTTTAAATTTTTGGATTAGTTTTGAATAAACTTTTAGATCGTTTTACTGCCCAAGTTGAGTTTGCCTTTGGAGTCTCGTCCCTTTTAATTTAGCTTGTAAGTTCGGACATGTGTAACAGTTTGAATGTTCAATACACCAACTTAAAGCCTGGAAATTGCTCTTTTTAGCTGTCAGTGATCTAACTTGTTTGATTTTTTATATAGTTGTAAATAACGCTTGCGTTCACCTTTAAGAAATTCACCTTTCAGAAAGTCACCTTTCAGAAAAGATTTTCTCAACGTTCACCTTTCAGAAAACTGAAATTTCTCAAAGTTCACCTTTCAACAAGCCCAATCTGCGGCAAAACCTTCAGAAGTATCAAGCAGAAAGTTTTAAGTAAACTGACCAGAGGTCAGCTGAAGCCTGTTGTGCAGCGATATTTACCTTTCCAACGATCCACTGCACCAAATCGGATTAATGAGTATAAGCTAAATCGATTTAGCTCAGGAAAACTGAGGTGTAGCTCCGATTCAGCTGAGATTCTACTCAATCTATTCAACTGGAGCAAATCTCCAACTCAGACTTAAGTACCCGATTTGGTGTGGATTGTTTCCACCTAAATTTAAGAAAACAGTTGATAGCCAATAGAGTATCTGAAACACGGACTTCATTATTTATGATTTATATAGGGTGGCTTGGCAGCTAATTTACATACTACATAGTTGCATAATACTCCAACAATATTTACATTATGCCAGCCAAAGTTTGTCATTACGCAATTTGGTTTCGCATGCAATCACAGTAGGCACATACGAAGAATGTATACTGACCTATGTACATAGTATGTTCATCTGTAAAGGAAATGTGTTACGGCTATGTAATTAGATTACCTATGTAATTATTAAATTATATACTCAAAGACACTTTTAGTTGTATTTGCATGCACATACGGCGTGCGCAGATATTTTGGCAAGATCAACCTTTTGTCAGAAAAGATTTTCAAATAATAATAGATAATAGATTTTCAGCAATATGACGCACACGCGTTACATGAACGCAGTACGCACTGCAAAAGTTATCGCTGATTTCTTCAGTGTATTTCTTATGCTAGGCAATGTTGTGCAGCACGCACAGTTAATCCAAACTGTGCAGTAAACAAACACACACGCTTAGCCACACTCCATACTAATCCGCCAAAATCAAAATTAAAGCACAACAGGAAAAAGCCAAAATTTTGGACAGTTCACCTTTCAAAAAGTTGAAATTTTGGAACGTTCACTTTTCAGAAAGTTGAAATTTTGCAAGGTTCACCTTTCAGAATGTTGAAATTTTGGAACGTTCGCCTTTCAGAATTAAAATTTGAAGTGTTCATAATGATAATTATGCAATAATAACAAACAATACTTTGCGGGGCACCCCGCAGTTGTCAACTATAAGAATAATAAGTGGCTTTTCAGCAGAAAATTTTTTGCTAAGTCGTTCAATCAATAGTTCACTCACAATCGATCTAGTACGGTAAGAGGGGCAGATATGTAGTACACATAGATAGTACCGTTATTTCAATAATTAAAAGTCGCTATTTAAAACACCTACATACTTCAATTTAATTTTTTAAAATTGGATTGCATTTAATTTAAAAATTAAAAATTGCAAAATGCGGATTTTTTCATTTTCTGAGATGAGGATAGTGTTTTATATAAGAATTTTCGGGTTTTGGATCTCTACAATTTTCAAAAATTTTCAAAAATTTTTGAAATTAAAATTTTTTAAAAAATTTGAAATTTTTTTAAAATTAGTTTTTTAAGTCCTGAGGTCAAGAGGAGTGCGTTGGTGCAAAAATTATTCGAATCGGCTCAGTAAAATCTAATTCCGCTGGTGGGGAAATAACGGAAAAGACCCCAAAATTTTTGGTCGTGGGATTGTGTAACGAGCTCTCATTGCAAAAATGCCATCTTATCATGTATATACAAACTCACACTCATTATAATAAGTTATACTTGACAATATTTCTAGAAAAAATGAAATTTTTAGCTTTCATCGCAGTTACGCAATTTTGAATCGGATCGGAGCGGCCGATCCGGGCCTGGATCGGATCGGATCGGATCGGATCGCCAATCAAACATCCGGATCGGATCGGCATCAAAATTTTGGACCTATCCGATCCGATCCACATCACTAGTACGGATATATATGTACAAGTAAAGAAGGGGTCCAACGCGCATCGGCTATTATCGCTATAGCCGTCTTTTGTTTGACTAAGGATCGCCGGATTCTCTGGCTATAGCTCGGCTATAGCCAGTTCTTGAAGGTCAGTAAGACAACGCCTTAAGAATCGGCTATTAGCGCTATAGCCGTCTTTTGACTAGGAATCGCCGGATTCTCCGGCTATAGCTAGGCTATTGCCGGCTGAGATCGGTGCTCTAGCCCCGAAATTACGGATTATAAAAAGTAGTGAGGCCTGTCAGAATCGAACCGCCAACCAAATGGCTAGAAGTCCAACTTCCTTCCTGTTGCGCTACAGGCCACCTTAAAGCCCTATCGTTCAATTATCAATAAAAGATAATTACACTGTTGACTGTTTTGCTAACAGAGTAACAGGTGAAGTAAGATTATACCAAGTCATTACATACGTGTGAACAATTATTTTTGACCACGGGGTGTGTCCCCCCTTTTATTTTTTTCATAATTTTCTATCTATATATCTTTATTATTATTATTATGCTCTATTGATGTAAGTTTTTGTCTTTTTGTCTTTTTGTCTTTTTGTTCTAAAGCTGCAGTTAGTGTCAAAAATCCAGACGACTCGGTGGCTTAGTGGCAAAGCGTTCGCTTGGTAAACGTAAGGTTAGTGATTCGATTCCACCAAGTCGTCTTCATTTTGCATATATTATTTTCTTAGTCTTGGAAATCGGTAATTTCAGAGCTGACTTTTAAGAACTAGATATAGCCGGGCTATAGCCGGAGAATCCGGCAATTTCTAGTCAAAATACGGCTATAGCGCTAATAGCCTATTCCTGAGGCGTTGTCCTACAGCCTTCCAAGGACTGGCTATCTGAAAATCAAAATTCAAATTAAGAACTTGGCTATATGAAAATCAAAATTCAAATGAAAATTCAAAACCTGGCTATATGAAAATCGCCAAATAGCCACGGCGAGCTATAGCTGCGGCGAAACAGTCTAATTGGAAATATGTGCTGAAAATCGCCACAGCTATTGCCGGCTATTTTAGACTAATCAGTGTACATATAATAATTGGCTATAGCCGAATCGCCGTTTCTCCGAGGCATCTAAAAAACCGTGATACATGGGAAACTTACCCTCGTGGGCAAGCCACAATCTGACCTGACAATAATTGAGATCCTGTACATGTGGATGAATTCATGATTCCAAACTTTCAACTTTCTGAAAGGTGAACGTTCCAAAATTTTAACTTTCTAAAAGATGAACGTCTCGACATTTCAATGTTCTGAAAGGTGAACGTTGAGAAAATCTTTTCTGAACAGTGACTTTCTGAAAGGTGAATTTCTTAAAGGTGAACGCAAACCGTAAATACTAAATAACACCTTCAATGTTTTACTGCATAATTAGACTTTGCGCGTCACAAGGTGACAAACTAAAATTATAAAACGGAACAAATGCATTATGAAAAAAACTGCGTAATACCTGTACAGAGTTAATACAAGTTTATGGTAAATATTTCTGAAAATAACACAATTTGTCCCTAAATTTATCTGTTTTCAGTATTTATAGACTTTTTTGCAGCTTAAATTGTGCAAGAAATCATTTGAAATCTGCATCATTAAAAAGCCTAATTTATGAGCTTTCGAATGATGTATTGCACACCCAAAACGGTTAAGGCAGTCTAAAGTTATAAACGAAAACGCGAGGGCCACCCAGATGCTAAATCCGGTAAATCCCCGTAAATTTACGAGGATTTAACTCGGCTATAAAATGCGTGCAATTTTAAATCCACGGATTTAGCGGATTCAAAAAAATGAATTTTGGATAAGGATTTAAGATTTAGGATTTAATTTAAATCCGCCAGCATGCTTAATCCGAAGGGAATTTTGGATAAGGATCGGATTTAGCGCATCGCGCAATCTGATAAATCGGTTAAATCCAGCAGGCAAGTTAAATCCTAAACTCTTATCCAAAATGCAGGATTTAGCTAAATCCGGATCCGCTAAATCCATTTTGGATAAGGCCCTAAGACACAGACAACCCTGTCTAAGGATTTCAGTAATGCATTAAAAACTGGGTTTCTGTTTCAAAAACGTCATTGCAAACTGTTTGAAAAAGTTTCTCTCAACAATAAAATAAGTCAACTAAATCATTTGCTAGCCATAAAAGGGTTGTTCAAAACTAAAAAAAAACGAAAAATAAAGCGACTGTGCACTGCTGACTAGGGTTGTTTCAATTATGGAATTATTTTCAATTTCAATACCATTATCAATTTTTTGCCCAAATATTTTCAATTTCAATACCATTATCAATTTTTTGCCCAATTATTTTCAATTTCAATACCATTATCAATTTTTTGCCCAAATATTTTCAATTTTAATACCATTTCAATTTTTTTCTCGAAATATTTTCAATTCAATTTCAATTTTGCAATTATTTTCAATTTCAATTATTTTTCAATTTTTTTTAGCGTAACTGCTGAGGCTTTTTTAATAAGTAATATTATGATAACTGTTTCTCTATAAACACAAAAATGCGCGAAATTACACGCACGCACCACGGTACTTAATGCTCAAAAGTTATACCAACGATCGTCGAATCGCCGATCCAAAATTTCACAGCCGATTCGATCTGGCCATCTAACCTTACTTAATCAGCGATCCGATTCGATCCACATCACTAGTTATTAGTGATTTTTTTAAATTTTAATTTTTTATTTTTATTTTAAATAATTCACCTGACTTGTTTGTAAAGAAGAAAAACAGTTGATTTCGCTGATGCAAAAATTTTTACTCAAAATAGTCTGCATCAGTTTATCTGAGGCCTGAGCTGACAAACGAACTTGAAATGGTCCTTTTCTTAACAAAGTTTTTGGGAAATTTTGATTGGATGCACCTGATACAAAATTTTTCCGGATACGCAAGCGTGACCGAAACATTATTTTTGTCATTGGTTGCCCAAACATCAAGCTTCATTTTGATACGTTTTTCATACGTCAATGTGTCACGTGGCCCCAGATCTAGCCAATCAAATTTTCAGTTATTCATAATTGCGACTTGATCATAAATGGCTCTTTGCCCCTACAATAACAAAAGTTCAAGCTGATAATAAAGAGACGTACGCTCAGTTGAAAATAATAATTGAAATTAGACAACTTCAATATCAATTACGTTTCAATCATGGCTGTTCACCGACACATGCTACATGCACAAAAAGGCATACAGACAAGACTTCGTTCCAGCATCAGACATGCTGTGAAGTCAACCAGCCCAGCATAATTAATATTGAAATTGAAAGTATAGTTTCAATTTCAATTTCAATTAAAATATTTTCAATTTCAATACCATTATCAATTTTTAACCAAATTATTTTCAATTTCAATACCATTATCAATTTTTAGGCTAATTATTTTCAATTTCAATATCAATTAATAATTGATATTGAAATTGAAATTGAAAGTGGGTTTCAATGATTAAATGAAATAATTGAAACAACCCTACTGCTGAACACAATATTTGTCACGAAAACACAAACCTCCCTGACGAATATAGCTAGGTACAATCAACCTCAAATGTAATTTTTTGCACTACACCTAAATCAGCAAGTTTGGTGTCATTCCTGAGATACTCTAGTCTTTCGGTGTTTCTGGTCTTTTATTTGTTTGTGCACCTTCGGTATATATGTAGTCTTTCTGTGTTCCTGGTCTTTCATTTCTTTGGCAACATTTGCAATCAAGTTGAAGATTTATGCACAATGTAATGTATTGAGCACACATTATTATCACTGGCAGCCATACAGCTCGCCAACAGCTCAGTGTTAACTGTCTGCAGCCTAAATGCGTACGACAATAATAATCAACAAGCTCGTCTGCTGAGCGAGAAGTTGCTACATTGTGACTGCTACAGTGAGGCTTGAGTGTCAATATTCCATAAGAAATATTAAACGCGGCCGTTAATTGTAGGTAAATAAAATGATTTTTACGCGGCGGCCTCAGCCGCCGCGTATATACTATAATACAAATGCTCAATTTGCATGTATCTCCGCTCACTGTGTAACGTTACACTGTAATATTTGGTAGGTCACCAAAACGCATTGTATGTGTGGGTGTGTGCGCTCATGCTGTGTGATAATGTAGGCTTCATCCTTCAGTAGCCTGTGTTATGCATGTGTATGAGATTATATAATAAACTGCTGGTGCTGTGTGTGTGTGTGTGTGTGTGTGTGTGTGTGTGTGTGTGTGTGTGTGTGTGTGTGTGTGTGTGTAGACATAAAATTCCATTATGCAGCGGGACTGTCACAGCAATACTAGCAAGAAAACACGTTGGAACAAGGTTTGTTTATTAGCGTGTTGGAATTAAACAATACTGTCTTCAGGTTGACTATGACAACTTTACCGTGCGGTTGTCAGATGTCCAATGGATGTCAAAGTACACTTGGTTTTCCAAAATATGGTCTAACTTTGCACACGTCTTTGGCTGACCGACGCGCAGCTAGCCCTGGCCGCTTCTTTGGCCTGTACATATGTACGTAATTTTTGGTTGATAAAATCGCGACTGCGAACGTTAAGGACACATAAAACATAGACGACTTATTTTACCATGACTGTACCTCCTAGCTACCGTAAGGTTTTAACCAGAGTGACGCAACAATTATATTACTAATACTAATTTTTCTGCTCGTTTTCTTTCGACTGATAGTGCTGACGTAGTTGCCTAGAAAATGAAATCAAGACTGGGGTGGTCCTGTTTAGTTATAAAAGTTGGCTTTTAAATATTTTGATGCCGCGTTTTATATTCGAAGAATATCCTCGGCTGTGCAAGCATGTCGCAACAAAATCAATCAAAATCGTTTTAATCCTACTCGCAAAACGTGCTTGTTAGTTTCTAATCGCCTCGCACATTTAATGCTGAGTACCTCCAAAGCTTTACTGGTCGTTTATATAAAATGTTAAAGTTAGAAATTGATACAAATTTAAAAAATCATTGCTAAATTTGAAAAAAGACCTCACCGAGATTTGAACTCGGGTCACTGGATTCCTAGTAAAGAGTGTTAACCAGTACACAATGAGGCCACGAAAACATTTGGTTATCTGATGAATATTGTACGTTTTTAAGTAGCAACACTGACAAATAAGATAAACGTTCTGTACCCACCAAACTGACAAATAAGATAAACGTTCTATACCAAATTATTAATGTTGTAAACTGTAAGGCAAGGATTGTATATACCGTATTTCCTTGAATAGAACCCCAGGGCTTTTATTTTTTCGTGAGAATTCAAATGGGGGTTCTACTCGAGGCAGGGGCTTTATTGTTTCGTGAAGATTCAGATGAGGGCTTTATTCAAGGCAGGGGCTTTATTTTTTGAAGTTTTGAAAAGGGGTGAAATGTCATTTGTAAATAATGAAAATTTTTGAATCTGTTCCAAATAAGGAACCGTGTCAAAAAAGAACACGTTTATCCAAACGTATACACGTTTTGAAAACACGTTTAGGCAAACGTGTTTTGCAATTTTCTAAACGTGTTTTCAGGCCTATTGAACTTTCTTCGCCTTTGACAAATGTCAGCGGCTTTTTTTTAGCCTTCATATGCATTCTCAACTCTAATCCTCTTGAGACGTAAATAATCAGTTTATTAGCTTTGTTGGTAGCGCCAATAAAGTGATGTCAGCTGTTGCTTCTATTGTCACTGACTAAGACACCAAACATGTTTTTGCTTGGCCCAAACGTGTTTTGGCCAAGCGAAAACACGATTGAAAACGTGTAAATTTTAAACGTGTAAACGTTTTGATTTTTGACACGGTTCCTAAGTCGCCTCACACAAAAAATTGTGTATTAAGCCGACTTGAAAACAGTCGGCCGTCATCCTACCAACAGAGCTCGGTCACCCAGTGGGTACGAGAATTTCCTAATGTCTATCAGTGACCCTTGTCATCTTCCTACATTTTGTGGTCATACATGTACGAGGAGGTTGGGGGGACCCCCCAAATCAAGAAGGCGGGGAAGAGAATCCCCGAAATTTGGGCAAAATGCGCACAAGTTAAAGAACAAAACAGTACACACCAGTAGTACCTGCGTTTTTGTTCCATGCAGACACTGCCTTAACTTTGTGTATCCGCGGCGGCTGAGACCGCCGCGTAACAACTGTCAAATACTATCGACGAATACAATGATGTCTTACCATTATTTATGTTACTTGAGATTTGACATAAAACGAAAGTGCTCAATAATGCAATTAACTAACTGATTAATCAGTAATATTATTATTAGTTTATTAGAACCCAATAAGTGTTAGTTTACCAAAATTAAATGCATTAAACACAAGCCCATTAAACACATTTTTAAACGCTTATTGCAGCCGAATAGCTTCTAATTTGTTTTTTCCTGAACAGCTGGAGGCAAAACGTTGGGGAAATTCTTGCAAGATTCTTCGATAGCTGCTTTTCCTTCATTAATTATTGGGTCAAAACACAGGTCGTACGAAGTGGTGTCTCCTTCCTCACATCTAAAAAGTAAAAGTAAAAGTTAAGTAGAACTGAATAACATTCTCCGAAGGTATCCTTCTCAAATGTTATAAAATGAGAAATAGGTCTTACAGGACTTTAGGGCTGTAGTGTAGTGGTTAGCACTTTTGGCGTCGACGCGAGCGGCCCGGGTACGATTCCCAGCGCACTTATTTCTATATTTTTTTCAAAACTGGGCACCATCTTTCTTTCGACACAATTATTGTCCTAAGTCAAAGACGAGATTGTTTTAAATACGCAGAAACTCGTCAGGATGTTTCAAATCATGCAAAAAGAACGAATAAATCTGAAAATGGTTTGCGACTTTTGGTTGGTGCATTTACTTGAGAATGCACGCCAAGTGAAGTGAAGTTACGATATACGGTTGAACAATAACACAGCGGTGCATTGACACGTGATTCAACAACATTCAACCGCACAAATTTAATTAAGTGAATTGATGATTTGATAGAACAAGTGATATTCTTATGCAAAGCTAACTATATTTGCTCATCATAAGCTCTATTTTTCATTAAAAAGTGGTTACAATGTGAGGCCTGAGTGTGAATATTCCAGAAGAAATATAGAACGCAGCCATTTTTTAGGGAAAAAATTAAATTCCGTTTTCTGTACAATGCTCTCGCCAGCTGTGCAGAATCTGACCTATACTATTAAACGGGCCGCATAAAAACACGTCATTGAGAATATTAGAACTTAAGTGGATCTGTACGTACTACATACAACCATGTATAACCCGTAAGCTACATCTCTTTACACACCTCTTTTTGCTTGGGTCCATGTAGAACATATTGCATTTCTCAAATTCGGGCACCAAAAAGTCCCTGCAGCCACTCAGCAGTTTAGGGTTGACCATCGTTTCAATTTTTTCCATGACGGCTTCTCCAGGATAGTAAGCACATCTGAAATAGCCACATTTATTTAATTGAAAACAGTCGATCACCATTGTAATTTTTATGTTGTAAATGAGAAATAGAGCATACAAGACGTGGGGGGCTGTGGTGTAGTGGTTAGCACTCTTGACGCCGGTGCGAGCGTTGCGAGTTCGATTCCCGGCGCCTCCAGTTCTTGCTTTTTTTCTAAATTGGGGTCTCCTGTTTCATTTCAACATCTGAACAATAGTGAGAAATTAGTGGACCTTTGTGTGTGTTTGTTACACTGTTTCGATACAACAAGCACTGTTTCAATTCAACAAACACTGTTTCGATACAACAAGCACATTGTGTGAAACAATTGTGAATTAAGTAGACAAAACAATACACAATCCTACTTTGTTTGCTCAAATTAATGATGATTTATGTAACACTAACTTTTCCGTGTCAACGTTTTTGCCAATGAGACATGCTAAAATGTTTGTTGAAAGCGTCGAAAGCTGGGCATAAAGTGACGCCGAACAAGCGGCTGCATCCGATAACTTTTCTCGTGGAACGTCTTGTATTTTTGACGAAACTTCAATGTAGCAACTGAAAACACACAGTGCATACGCCTGAGCACATTTTTTAGGAGTTGACTACCAAAACTGTAACTCAAGGATTGGGGCAAAAGATTTTGATCTTGCTTCAGTAAGTTGTCTAGAAACTTACATAAAAGCTATAAAATTCAAAAATAAAACTATAAACTTTTTCTGTTACGCAGTACTGATTTATGAAGCCGAAAAAGCAGCCATAGCTGATTAATGAGAAAAATTATATTGTTTTTAAAAATTGATCAACCCCCGCTTTAAAAAACACCAACCCCCAGTAGCCCGTTTCAATAAACTCACAGGCCCATAGGCACAAATTCGCGGGCCTGTGACCTGTGGCCACATATGCATGTGAATCGGGTTTCGATAAGTACAAGATGCTACCTGTCACAGGCCACAGGTACAAGTTACTATTCCACAGGTGACGCACACAGTGTGACTGCATGCTCAGCTTGCCAGTAAACGGATATAAGTACGCGAATGAAAAGCAGCTTGCTGAATTTCACTGTGCCCGTGGCCTGTGGCCTGAGCTGTGGCGCGTGCCTGTGAGATATTGAAACAGAATTCACAGGCTCAAGCTTACAGGCTAACAAATTTGTGGACCTGTGAGTTTATTGAAACGGGCTACAGCACAATTTACCTAGCTTTTTATTATCTTTTCAATGGGAATAGAAATGTCATCCCATTTCAAGTCACTAAAGTTCACATTCATTTAGTATCAATGACAAACATGCTTTGCTTAAGGTGATAGTTACGTTTTCGACAAATTTCATAGCAAAAACTAAAATGTACCAAAAAAAGATTAGTAGCCTAAAAGAAATTTACTAAATTGATTAGAAAATTATTTGCTGCAAAGATTAAAGAGAGTGTTTCAAGCTATTTTTGAAGGCATTTATCCCTTAGTAGGTTTCTAATTTAACACATTTACTGTTATTAATAAACCACAATTTATCGTAAACAATCAACTTTTACTTCAACAAAACTGTCGAAAGCGATACCTTTAGTCAATTGAAAAATTAGAGTACTAAACACTTCTTTGGAAACTCTGCTTACTGGCTCATCAGCAACGTGGTTGGGTGCATGTGACAGCTAACATGATCATATATCGAGGTTGTATATCCACTTGACACCTAAAATATGTAGCTATAAAATAAAATAAAAGTTGTTTGGGTTGAGCACGCTAAGCTTTGAAATGACAAAAGTTAATTGTGCCAAATACCACTTTATTTGATGTTTAAAACTGTGAAACATAGATGCACATAGGGGGGGGGGTAGGGGGGGATCCACCCCCTCCTGAGGGGGGTTGGCACCCCCCCCCCCCTCAGACATCCGGCACCCCCCCTCAACCCCCCACCCCCCCTCTGATGGCCAAGAAAGTGTCCCAAAAATGCGTAAAAAGTTGAAAAATTGCAAAAAATTTTCGCCTGCGGCGAAAAAAGTACCCCAAAAATGAGTTGAAAATCGAAAAATTCTGAAAAATTTTCGGCTGTCACCGAAAAATGGCGAAAGCTAGGGACCACCCCCCCCTTCCGCCAGGGGTCGGGCACCCCCCTTCGCCGATTCACTCCGTGCATCTCTGTTGTGAAATAGTAAAAAACTCGCCAGTTTTACAATGAATATTGAATAAATGAATATTAGCGAAAAGACAAATTAGTGCCAAGGGCCTTTTCATAAAAAGATTAAAAATCGAAGATTAAAATAAATCTTTTTATGAAAACGACATTAAAATTCAGTTGCAGCTATGAAGATTGAAAATATTAAAAATTCATAGTTTGATTGCAGCGTGAATTTTTAATCTTGATTTTATGAAAACGTGATTAAACACTTTTAATATTTTTAATATCGCTGATTAATTTTAATATTTTTAATCTTTTTATGAAAAGGCCCCAAGACATGAGCACATAACTACGGCAATAACAACATCACTATGTACGTTGTAAATAAAAAATAAAAAAGGTAAATAAAAAAGGAAAAGAACAAATCATATACAGTACCGATCAGAAATAACTACCAATGATGCTACAGTCAGCATCACTGATCGAACCTTAGCGTCAGAGACATCAGTCATTGCATTGATGTCACAGTTCCTATGAATTGGACATTTTATACGGCATATTGAATTTGATTATGTGACTCCGGAGTCAGAGTCAGTCGCGCCCACATTAGTCATCAGTCACATTCTGCACGTTGTTTTAGTATATACGTACGTTTACTCCCCGCCAAGTATCAAGTTTAGCTGATGACCATTGTGAGCGTCATTCCGGAGTCGTTGACTCTGACTATGTAGTCAGTTAATAAAATTCAATATATATTTCCAATTTATTGGACCTGTGACGTCAATGCAATGACTGCAGTCAGTTGAATGAGTGGTTCTTAACTAATAAATTTTGCAGCCATTTTTGTGCACAGTTTTTATTTTGCATTGTTCAGCATATTTGCCTCATAAATAAATTTATAGAATAAAGCCCGGTTCATACTCGTCCTTTTGAATTTTGTCCTTTTGTCCTTTGTCCTTTTGCAAACAGTTTGACTACAAATGAAACCCGTCCTTTTGTCTGTTTGGCTGTCCTTTTCGGCGTCCTTTTCTCCTTTTAGAAAAGTCCTGTTGTCCTTTTCAAAAAGTCCTTGTCCTTTTCAAACTGTCCTTTTGTTCTTTTGAAAACGTCCTTTTCTCCTTTTGAAAACGTCCTTTTCTCCTTTTCTTTGTGACTTGTCCTGTAATGTTTGGAGCGTCATCAGAATAGCAAAAGGACAAAAGGACAAGGACAAGGTCACGTGTTTGTCGTCAGTGCACTTTAGCAGTTTGGTTTGTTTTGCTCAGAGTCATGAATGAGTTGCTGCAAGTCAGCGACGCCGTTGTTTTTGCCCTTGTCCAGCGCCGCCGGCGGCGACGACGCAAGCGGTTGTACAGTGTACACCCCTTGAATTTTATGAGACACCGTTATGGGGAATTTTTCTCACTCATTCGTCAGCTGAGAAATTTTCCTGATAAGTTAGTTTGACATTTACGCATGACTCCTGAAAAATTTGACGATCTTGTCCTTCTACTGCGACCTTATTTGGTTCACGGGCACACGGCTTTTGACCCTATCAGTGTGCCCGAGCGACTGTGTGCGACTCTGCGATACCTGGCCTCGGGATGCTCGCAACAGGACATTGCTACCTACTACCGAATCGGAAAATCTACCGCCTCAAATATAATTTTTGAAACTTTGACTGCCCACCATATTTGACACAATCCTAGTCAAACAAAATGCACACAATCAAATTTTATTATATTCAAATTTGATTGGTCGAGGCAAAAGGACTCTTTGAAAAGTAGAGCATTGCTCTACTTTTCAAAAGGAGAAAAGGACAGCCCAAAAGGACAACAGGACTTTTCAAAAGGACAACAGGACAAAATTACGAAAGGACAACAGGACGACAGGAAAAGGAAAAGGACACTTTCAAAAGGACAACAGGACATTTTCAAAAGGACAAAAGGACGGAATCAAAAGGACGTTTTTAAAAATGCAAAAGGACAACTGAAAAGGAAAAGTACAAAAGGACGTTTTCAAAAGGACACCCGAACAAAAGGAAAAGGACAAAAGGACGACCAAAAGGAGAAAAGGACAGCCAAAAGGACGAGTATGAACCGGGCTTAACGCGAGTGGGTGAGTAAAGAAAACTACCCATTTGGCCTAGTCATGGCCGTCCGCGTATGTTTGCTTGAAGAATTTGTATTGAGTCAGAAGAATTGTTCTTGGCGAAACTGCTGGCTGGAAAATAAAGCCGACTAGTGCTCTTTAAGGTTTTTCATAAAAATATTCTATAGTTTAGTGTGCACGTTTTCTATTGTATTAGCATATGTTCGCTACTTTCAAACTATGTTTCGATGCCAATGCTAAAGTCCCCAAGGGAAAGTTGGAAAATGGTTCTGCACGCAAAACTAAGTGACGGTTTGAATGTTTTAATCCGTTTGATTGGGGTATGACTCAAATCCAGCTCGTTGCTCAAGCGAAGTTAGTTGGTCGTTTTTTGTTTTTTGGCCACAATGACCTATTTTTTTGAAAATGCTTCCAATATAATTTAGCAGTTTCGTAAAAGTTTTTATTCTAGTTGGAATAAAAAATTAGCTCGCAACAGGTTTTTTGTCAGATATGACAAACTCCTGTAAAATTTATTCTGTTTTTATTTTGCAGCAATCCGTTGTTTGTTTAGGGTAGCTTGAATTTTTACTGTTAGATTACGCTGGAATCCCTGTCCTAACACTGGAACTTCAATTTGCACTGACGTTTAAGTGGCCCCTTCCCTATTCTGAATGTTAATTCCTACGTTAAGTTGCAATAAAAGGCAGGTATGTCATTTTTTGCAAACGAAAAGACGCAAGCAGCTTAACAGCAACTGTAAATACTCAAAATGCAAAAGTTGAGAACCGGTGGGGTTTTGAACCCCAAAACTTTTGACTTCAAACCAGATGCTCCTTGCTCAATAAATGCTAGATGCACAACCACCTAGGGCAAAAAAGTCAACCCATTTTATTTCAGTTAAAGTTAAAGTTAAAGTTAGGCAAAAGGCCTAGTTTTAGTTAAAGTTAAAGTTAGACCACTAACTTTTTCTAAAGTTAAAGTTAAAGTTTAATCTCAGATTTTGTTAAAGTTAAAGTTAAAGTATGACCACTAACTTTTTTAAAAGTTAAAGTTAAAATAATACCCCTAACTTTTTTAAATAAAGTTAGATTAAGATGCAAAACTTTTTTTAGTTAGTTATAAAGAGTTGTTTCAGACAGATAAATATATCTTTCAGGTTTATACATAACCACACTGCAAAACTTCAGTGAACTGACAATAATGGGTGAGCCGAGAATTTAGTGAACTGACATTAATGGGTGAGCCGAGAGTTGGGAATGCCAGAAAACTTTCCGGAAACTTTCGCAAACTACTAGAGGTAGTTTTCCAGAAATTTCCAGACTTGACCGGAACATTGTTGACAGGCTTAAAAAGTTTCCATAAAAAGTAAACATCAGACACGCAAGTAAGTGTAGCATAATATACTCGTGTATGTAGACATTTAAATGCCGCAGAATGTACTCGTGTATACATGCACGATTGGGTACCGGTTCGCAAACTTTTTGGGCCCAGTTCGCAAACTTAGACCCGATTCACAAACTTTTCAACTCATTATTAAATAGTGCCGGTTCGCAATTTTCTTTTAGTAAGCAGTAGTTTACGTATTTGTTATTTTTACGTAACAAAGACCTCCCACGAAAGTGTACTACAAAAATATTTTTACCCCCTGCATATTAACTCATCAACACACCTGTTAATGGTCAAAGTTAACTGAGCAAACAAATTAAAGAAAATAAATGCATAGAAATTTCACCTCCCAAGTTGCAGATAATGAATAGAAATTTTACAACGACTATCAGCGGGAAACTTTGGGCAATAAAATAAGATTATTGTAATTTTACAGTATAACTAGACAAGGTTTTCATTCATAATCACTCCATGGTTTGCTTCTGGTGAATTAATGGACATTGAAGTCAAAACTTTCTTAGATTACGGCCACAGATATCTTAAAATATAATTGTTTTGATAATTGCCTCCTTTTGTCTGTGTCAATATAAGTCGCCTTTATTTTGTGTTGGTCTTTGTTTGTCTGTTAGATTAGGTGTTAGATTAGACTAAATAGGAGTTTGCGAACTGCTACTCAGAGTTTGCGAACCGGCAACCGGGCCCCTGACAAAAGTTGGACCGTAATTAAAAAGTTTGCGAACTGGGACTGTTGGTTTGCGAACTGGGGCGGTTTGCGAACTGGTAATAGGCCTGTGGCATACAAAAGTTCTTAAATAACAAAAGTTTGACATCAATTGTCAATACCGAAAGTGTTGTTGACCGTTATATCATTAAAAATTGAAAAAACCTGTCTTCAAAAAATGAGCAGACAGTTCCCATACCAACTTTACTTATATTCGCTGGACAACACGCGGTTGCTACTTTTACACTACTATGCAGTTGCAGAGTTGACTCTAGAAGGAACAAATATACCACTACACTACCTCAACCATACAGTCATATGAACCACTTACAATATGTTGTGAATGGGTTAAGCTGAGCGGATTCCAGTAAAAATAGGCACCACGACCAAAAATTACGGTTGTGTATTGTGTCGGGGGAAAAATTTGACAACAATTTTGGTTAATTAGAACATTAATTAAAATATTTCTTAAATTATGTTACCGTAAATAAAAAAGTTATAAAAAAGTATAGATTCAAATTTTGAATAAAAGTTATAATTTAAGTTAAAGTTAAGAAATTGGCGAAATTTAAGTTAAAGTTAAAGTATGGGTGCTTGAATTTCAATTAAGTTAAAGTTAAAGTAAGACCCTTAACTTTTTTGAAGTTAAAGTTAAAGTTAAAGTAAGACTCCTAACTTTTTTAATTTTAGTTAAAGTTAAAGTTTAACTTTTTTGCCTTACTACCACCTGAGCCATCCGGCCTTAACTATCCAAGCTTTAAGTTACACAAATGCCAAAAACTGCTGTGATTTATTAAGTAGTTTCTTCTTCAGATCTATGAAAACATAGTATATACCACATTCCAGTGTCGATATTGGAAGGACGGTATACTGTGTTTCCTTTAATTGTATGTATCTTTATTTTGTGTGTATCTCGGTGGTCCAGTGGTATGATTCTGTTTTCGGGTGCGAGACGTCCCACGGTCAACTCCCAAACAATCAAATTTTTACCTTATACATCAAACTTTTTCGAGAAATAGTTCAACTTGATCTTTTATATACTTTCAGTGGTCTATTTTTGGACTTTTTTTCTTCTTCTTTTTTTATTATTTTTCACTTTTTTTCAAATTTATTTTTCAAATGAATTTTGATAAAAACGGGCCGTTAACTTCTTGAGTCGGGTTGGGTGCAGGTCCTGTAACCAAAATTTTTTGGGTCGTAAACATGGCGTAGGGTGAAAAATTCTTCTTGATGATGCTTAAAAATGCTCCCTTTATATTTTTTTGTGCGAAATTTTAATAGTCGACTTTAACTTACGGCAGCAGCGGCGAAAACGGTCAACGTCAAAAACAGCGTCATTTCTAAAACAGAAAACAAGAATTTGGTTGGCTCAATCAATCAAACTAAAAATATTTATTTATTTTTTTGTTCCGCCTGATGATCAAACTAGCTTCGGTTTTCCAGCCGAAGCATCGTTCCGTCCGGGGATAATTATCTGGGTTTTTATATATTGTTTGTATCAGGAAATTTGTGATTATAAACAATGTCTCATTTAATGTCAAGTTTTGTTTTTTTAGATCAGTGTCTCGTGTAAAAGTTCATGAACACAATTTTCGTCAAGCAGTTTGCGCCATATATTTTAGCTGTTTCCGCTTCAATGCCTAAGAATCAGTGTTATATCATTATCATAAACATCACGCCACCCCCGTTTTGTCTCAGTTTTTGTGCAATTTTTGGTCAAACTTTATTCAACTAATAAAATAACTTTAATTCGTCACAAAAAAGCATATTTTTGTTTTTTAACTATTTTGTCCTTTTTTGCTCTTTTGCCCTAAACAAATCTAAGCATTTTGAGCGAGTTTATACTTGACACAGCGCATTTTCTACAGTCAGTTTCAAATTAAAATGTCCCTTTGCCTCCAAAAGTCGACACCAGACGCGTCGGATGACATCACCCGACGTGTCGGATGACATCATGCGACACATTCGGTGACATCATCCGACGCGTCCCGAATATATCACACGACGCCAAGCTTGTTGGCCTCGCTAATAAAAGTTTTTTGTTATTCGACGCCAAATGAAACTCGATAAGATTTAAATGCAAACATAGAAAAGGAGGGGTCGAAAACGACATTCGAAAACGACAGAGACAAATAGGCCATTAAAAATACTTTTTTTGCTTTTTTATTTCAAAATTTACCTAAGTAACTCAAATAAAAGGCAAATTACTTTCAAATCTAGAAAAAAGTTTTTTTTTGAACTTTTTGAATCTTTTTGAACTTTGATTGTGTAGTATCCCAAATTTCTAATAGCTGCTAACAATTGGGTGAGAGTCTGCCCGGTTGCATAAGACTGTCTGGTTCACCGGCCAGAAAAATTTCAGTGTCTATAGTATACTAAGCTTTTCCTATGCTATTTATTACATTTCGTATATTTAGTATTAATTTTTCAAGTAATTTTAATTAAATGTAAATTTTTTGTAATGAAATTTAAAATTTTTATCAAAATCTTTTACTAATTTAATTTAATAACTTATAGTACATTTAAGTGCTTTAATTTTATTTTTGCCCACCCCCATGCACTAAAAACTCGGCCTTTTGGCTGGAAGTTGTAACCCAATTCCAATATTGTCCCAAACTGCTTGGCAAAAGCTTTGGCGTCGGATAACATCATCCAACGCGTCGGATGACGTCATCCTACGCGTCGGAAATTTTGGCGTCAGCCGAAACGTCGGAGGCATTTTCATTTTTATTTGAAATGGACTGTAGTTTCGAGTTTTTTGTTTTTTCAGGCCCCTCGTAAAAAACCGTTGTTTCCGGTAGTTCTTTTTCCGGTGCGCAACCCTGATAAATATTTTTCTCAAAAGGTGCAAAAAGGATTCTGTATATTCAGCACTTACTTTGGTAGAAATGTAGAGATCTCGACTTTAGACGATAGTTGATAAAGAATGATCTGTTCGACCTGTTAAAAGATATTTTTTATGTAAACAAACTCATAAAACACCTACCTTGTACGTAGCCCGTGTTCATCATAATTATCTATAATAGCTTAATAACTAGATAAGAAAAATGCTCTAAGGGACGCTAATAGTCTAATAGGCCGATATGTAACCTGCCTTTGTGCTGTAACTTTGTAGTTCTTTCAAAACTTAAGCCGCATATATCAGACTTAGCCAAACGTTATATAAACAATTTCTACTGCTCTGGGAGTGATCGAGTCTATGCGTCTGTCTGACCTGAAATCAGCACAAAATTTGTCTTCGATGTTATGCTCATCGGTCACTTTCAGTCGCTTCAGTGTTGCACCAGTTTCCCTTTAACATACTCAAATCAATGCCCCATGTGTTAGTCTGAAAAAATTTCCAACTAAACTGTACAGAACCAGAAGTGGTTAGTCTGAAAAAATTTCCAACTAAACTGTACAGAACCAGAAGTGAAACTAGTCCATAAAAAGCAGAAATAACTACTACTAAAGTCAAGTGGGGGCTATCCGGTGCACATGCGATAGATTTTTTAAAAACGAATAGTATCTGACGTAATTGATGAAATATGAAAATGCGGTTTATTCCTTTTTTGCTTTTGCAATGCGCCCGGGCAGAATTGCAATTGCGTTTCTGCCCGGGATGAATCGTTATGTCAACAAATGGTTCTAATTGGCATAAATTTGCCTCCTTCTAACTCTCTAATGTCTGCTGTTTGACTATGTAGAGGCTAGAGTTAATTCATCGTGTGATTTAGTCATTTACATAATGTGTTTACTAGGTGTCCAAAGTCCAACATTAGCACATACACGCACATTACATTACGAACTTGGCCAAACAACTATTGAAAAAGTTCCCTAATTGCGTCAAAATCATCAAATTTCCCTAGTTCTCTAACGGCTGATGCTTGATCTACAACTACATGCAATTGGTTTCCATGACAGTTTAAACCATCTTGGTTTTGATTCGGATTAGAAGAAAAAATTAAAAAAAGTATTATGTAATCATGTCAAACCAAGTTTTGTAAAAGCATCATTTATATACATAAGTACAGCTACGCTCTTTTTTCAGTTGACACTAAAATGAACGAAAACGAAAAGAAAACGAAAAAGAAAACGAAAACAAAAATGAAATGAAGCGAAGCCAACTTTTTCGGCTTGCGCAACAAAGTTTTGCGAAAATGACGAGCAAAAGACAAATTATGAGCAGCTGTATCAGAATCTAGCTGCAAATTTATTCGAATATTTTCATCGGAGAGGGTGCTGAATTTTATGTTTATTTGCTCATTGCCTATATTCAATTACTGGGCATGTGCAAAACTCTTAATATAGAATATGCATAAATGACAAGTTTTAACTGAAATAGATAGTTAAAAACAGTGAAAAGTGTAATAAATACTGTGTCAATATATATATATATGTAAATAAATAATAAGTTTGTAAATATATTTAGTTTATTAATTTTAGTTAATTTATTTTGAAAAAATTGAAAAAAAACGGTCGGTCTCAGGGATTAAAAAGTATTTTGGCATGAGAAACATTGAAAAGTGCAAACATTGAACCCTGTTTGTAGGGCGCAGATGTCTTGACCTCAGCTGCTACGAATCCCTTTGTCGGCTTTAGTAAATTTTTTCAGTTAATCTAGCCAAGTTGTCAAGAAATGACAACTAAAGAAAACGAAAACGAAAAGAAAAACTAAAATGAAGGAAAACGAAAGTAAAACGAAAATGAAAACGAAAAAGAAAACGAAAGAAATGTCAACTGAAAAAAGAGCGTAGCTTTATATAAGTATATGCTATTAAGTGAAAGATGGCCTCCGCACTAGCATCTAAGTTTGGAATAGAAGAACTATATTATATCCACTGAGACCGTGTTCATAGTTGAATAAGCTGTGCCAACCTACTATTTGGCGCAACAATGCCGTCTTTAGTGGAACAGAATTGAAACTCACACCAGATACTTGGCTTCTGGCGGCTGCCGCCCCCGGACTCCTGCAACTACTGAATTACCCATTTTATACTCAAAACTTATATTTATCATTTGTAAACTTCACAAGCAATTTACATGGTCTTTTTGTAGGGAATGTCGACCAGCCCAACTTGGGCACTGATTTTCTCAAGTATCACGGACAAATAGTGAACTGCAAAAATAACACTGTTTTCCAACCACATTCAATTATCTCTCAGAACTTTAGTATAGTAGCATCGTCTGGCACTGCAAATTCACGCTTGCAGAGAATACTTACGGCATCTACTGATATTTTTCGTTCTCCAACTATTTCTAATCCTGTACTCACTCAGTTCGCCTTCACATCATTACTACTGGCAATCCTTGTTTTCCCAGACCTAGGCGACTATTTGGGTCAAAACTAAACGCTTCACACAAAAAGTTCAAAACGCTAAAAGACAAAGAAATTGTTGTTTGCAACGAATCGCCGTGGGCGACTTCCTTGTACATTGCACAAAGTCCAGTGGCGACCTGCGTCCGTGTGGAGGTTATCGGCTACTGAATAAACAAACGATACCTGACAGACATTCAATGTCTGACGTTATTGGTGCCACAAATCACATAAAGAGATGCAAGGTATTTTATTCAGTCAATCTCGTAAACGCATATTATCAAATACCAATGGCCAAAAACAGTATCCAAAAAAACTGCTTAACCACTCCTTTTGGATTGTTTCGTTACAAGCGTATGCAATTTGGCCTTAGAATCGCAGCTCAATTTTTTTATAGACTTATTGACATGGCTTTATGAGACTTACCTTTTGCCATTGGATATGTTGATGTTATTCTAGTAGCTAGCAAAAGCAGAAACAAACTACGTCGCTTTCGCGGTCTTGCCAGTGCTTACCACCGATTCATTGGTAGATTTTACGAAATAGCATGCTCTTTAACCAATTTAACCAGAACAACTAAATCAAACATACTAATATGAACTAGCAATGCTGATAAAGCTTTTGAGACCTTAAAGAACTCAGTTGCAAACTTTAGCGTTCCCGATTCCAAATTCTCCTTTGACTTTTACAACAAACGCTAGTGCTCGAAGAGCTGGGGCCGTTTTGGAACAAGAAGTAAACGGCATTACTGAAACTCTTGCCTTTTTTCCAAGAAAACTGACCGATGTCAAAAGCGTAATGTCGTCTTTTGATCGGGAACTACTCATAATAAAAACAATGATATGCATTTACTGAATTGCCTGGGAAAATTTAGACCGACTCCGCAGCAGTCTTGCTGGAATTCCTACACATCAAAATTTTCTTGTACAATTCAACATGTTTTAAGAAAACAAAAAACTGTCGCAGATGCTCTTTTTTGCCCAATCTCATCAATAAATTTAGATTTAACTCCCAAATTGGCTGAAATGCAAGCAAAAAACGCAGATTTAAATAATGTTTTTACTGAAACTACTTTAAAAATACACAGATTACTAATCAATGGCAAAATCATTATATGCGACGCCTCAAAGCCGCTTTTGCGACCTTATTTATTGCAAAATTTACATGATACAACGTTTAAGCGACTACACTCTTAGCTCATCCTGGTCAACCTGCCTCTCAAAAACTTATTGTTGAGCGTTTGCTATCGCATGGAATGAATTAACAAGTGACACAATGGCTAAAAGAGTGCACGGCTTGTCAATAAATTTTCCTGACGCCCGCTCCACGTTTTCACACCATACATCTGGATACTGAGGGTTCGCTGCCGCAACGCAGCAGATATAGGTGTTTGCTAACGCTAATAGACAGATTTAGTCGCTGGCCAGACGCGATACCAATGACGTCAATTAGCGCCGAAGCAGTAGCTACAGTTTCATCAAGAATTGGGTGGGCCGTTATGGTCCCCTGCCATTAATTATAACTAATCAAGGCACCCAGTTTGGGTCGACATTATGGAGCATTTTATTACACAAGCTAGCAATCAAAAGACGTCTTACGACAGCATATCACCCTGTTCGTAACGGAGGCATAGAACGTTTTCACCGAAAATTAAAAGAAAGCTTACGTGCTACATGCCTTAGAAACTCCGACTGGCTAAATCGACTCCCATAATCCTGTTAAGACTTCGATCCGCAATTGGACAAGACGTGTATTTGCCATCCTAAATGGTTTATGGGTGCAAATTAACACTACCTGGACAGCTCTTAAAAAACGAACAAAGCGGATCGACGACCGTTGATATTTCGACGTTCGTCAAAGTTCTATTCTCACAAATGCGCTCACTTCCTTGCCCCAGAAGAAAATATAATCAAGCTGCTTTTATTCCAAGTGGCTTTAAATCAGCAACTAATGTCTGGGTTCGGCGCGACTCAGAACGCAAATCTACATTGAAAACACCATATGTTAGACCTTACAAAGTTTTAGAATCCGATGGAAAAAAAGTTGTAATTTATAACAATAATGTAAAATATCAATCGATAATACTAAAGCAAGTTTTGCTGTGAATGAGCAAATCAATAAAACCTAAGAAAAAGGTAACTTTCCTTCTAAACGATTTAATAAACAGATTCTCTGGAAGGGGAAATGTGCCACATACACATCTCTAAAGTAACATTCTATTCTGATGTAACACGTAAAACATCTATATACTATGTTTTGTCACAGTTACACTACTTTGAATTTGTAAACTGTAGATTCTTCTATAGAACAATAAATCTTTCTGCGTTTCCTTGCACGGATATGTTATTCCAAAACCTCAGATGAAAACTATTCCATTCTCAAAAAAATAGGCGCTAAATTTTTACTTGTTTTAACCGTGTTTTTGCTCAATTAATTTGAATAGAAAATAAGACTTAAGTTGCGCTCAATCTCCCAATTTTATTTCAGAAAAAAATTTAACCGTGGCAAATAATTGTTTTGTTTTTCTTTTTCGTCGCGTTTTATTTGTTCCTCAAGCAGCAGATGGAGCCAGCACATATGCAGCATAACTGCCTTGGCAATTTTTTTCTAGGTCAGCCTTGGCTTCTGACAGTGCCTTGTCTAAACAATCATCGTACGCCGCAGTGTCACCTTCCGGACATCTAAAAAACATTTTCATTCATAGAATACAGCGGTAAGGTTATGCATCTTAGTAGAACTGAATGCTATAATCTGTTGAATAGTTTTTAAATTCAAAGTCACAGAACCTATCTATAAGTTTTTACATAAAATTTTATGTAAATTGAATTCATGGGGGAACTCTATGAAAGGGTTCGTAAAATATAATTCTTCACATAACAATATTAATCAAACCAAAAAAATAAGCAAGCTTAGCGAGTTACGTAGGGGATACTACTAGTTACGTAGATCCCTACTTTGCGGTCAGGGCACTCACACTTCGGTCTCAAACCTAGGGAATGTACCTGAAGCCACAAGGCAACCAAGCATAAAATCTTAACATTAGTATTAGGTTTTTAAGTAATTTTAAATAAATGTAAAATTTTTTGTAATGAACTTTAACATTTTTCTCTCTAAATCTTTTAATAGTTTTAATTTAAAAACTTGTAGTACTCTCAAGTGTTTAAATTTTTGTTTTGACCACCCCGACATGCACTAAATACCTCGGCGCTTTGACTGGAAGCTGCAACCCAAATTCAATTTTGACCCAAAAGAAAATGGTAAAGGTTTTACACTAGACTACAGTTTAAAAAAAAACAGGACCCAACGCGTCGGATGACATCATTTGACGCGTCGAAAATTTTGGCATTTTCGACGGCATTGTCGACATTTTGGCGTCTGAGGCATTTTCATTTGAAATGGACTGTAGTATGAGTATGGGTATGCCGCTTCCCACTACAGGTTTAAGGTTTATTGTAAAAGGTTTGAAATGTAAGGTTTAAGATTAAACGCTTTGTTCACACTGGCAGGTTTAAGGTTTAACGAGCAGCCAATAGAACGTAAACAAATATACTTTGTAGCACGGTAAAGCGCGCTCTCATGTATTTGTACGCAGGCTGTGTGAGGGAAATGCCGAGGGCGCGCGAGAGCTAATCGCTTTGAAATTCTATGTTCACTGAGCAACAAGTACAATGCTGTATGGTGCCAAGTAATCACTTCCTGAACCAAAACTACCGATATTGACAAATATGTTGTACGAGTTGCCATTTCTAAGCCAGACATCACACAAAAGGGACATAAAAAATCAGCGAAATGTGCGTGATATCAGATTGGTAAGTTTGCGAAGTACACATAACGTGTCGATGCACAATTGTTTCAACGAATAAGATATTTTCTCTAGATTTTAAATAAACCTTCTAGATTTTTACAATTTATCATTATTGCTGCAAGTGCTTCACATTTCACGACAGTGTCACAGTGCAAAAAAGTAGAACTCACAAATTACTGAAACAATTTGCACTGAACTTTGGGTGCATAAACTAAGCCTATGTGTTTTAATTCTGTATAAACAAACTAAACAATTAAATCTATAATTGTTACGAAATTTTCGAACGTGATTAGGTTTTCAAAACGTTTTTCCGTCTTTGCGACTTCACTTAAATTGTATGCTGGACAAATTTTGCAAGACTTGGCAAAATTATTTGCCTTAACATATACATTGGAAATACAGAAAGTTTCAATGTTTTTACTGAACAAGTTTTACAGCCACGCGAAGTCGACTGCATTCGCGACACTACCTCGTTAAGTGAAGTTTAAGTGAATTAAGTTTTCTAATATTTTCTAATGGCGTGGTTTTTTTACCTCAGAATTTAGGGTAACCTAAATTTGCACCGGGGCCAGAAAAAGTCTGCAGCCGTACAATGTCAATAAGGCACAAAGCTGATTTGGTGTATAATATAATATTTGCGGAGGAAATACAGCTATATTCGTATCCTGCTGCCTCCCGTAGTTATCTGTACCAATGCTAAATGTAACGTTAACGATGCTGGTGGCAAACATTACCCAAATGGTCAATTTAACCCCATTTCACTGTAATTAATTTAATCGTCCAAGTTGTTACAATTATTCGCTACGACAAGCTAACCTTTTAGTGTTGCCATCATAACTGAAATTACACTTTTCCAATTCTGTCGTCAAATAGTCCTTGCAGCCGCCGATCATTTCAGGGTTAATTACTGACTCCATTTTCTGCACAATCGTTGCACCTGGGTAGTAGACACATCTAAAACGTTTAGAGTTACTTATCAAACATGTAAAAGTTGCTCAAGTTTGGAAAACAAAGAGTGGAACTCACATATTTTACAAATATGGACTTTTAAAGAAGGGACAGACGCCATTTTTTCTGCTCCGGTTCCAGTTCCAGCGTACCGGTTCCATTTCCGGTTCCAGTTCTAGAAATTTGCCGGTTCCCGGTTTCAAATTTATGTCAAGTTTTGTAGCTATTTCTATTTTGCATATGTTTTTTACGCTGTGATGACTTTATATTTGCACAAATAACCATAAATTTAGAAAAATAGGTCAAATTGAGGATTACCTACTTGATGTAATCGCCTTTGTTCTGTTTTTTTGCCGGCTTATGAGATGTTGCATGTCAGCGCCTGCACACAAAATTCTCTAACGTTTCTTTTAAATTTAGAGGCTATTTACGCTGCGTCTTACTGACGTCAGCTCAAACTACAAGCCTGCCTGTTTCCAGTGAATGTGCTAACTACGCTGCGTCGTTTATGTGGTGAAAATGTAATTTTGGCTGCTGCCCTGGTAATTTCTCCGATTACACCGAAAAGCGCACACCCGAGAGCATTGTATACAAACAAGTTTTAAACAAGCAGCAATTTTATGCATAATTTATTGTGTTTTGAGCCATGTATATATTACAACAGTATTGCAGTCTTGACCAACAGTAGTAATTTTCAGTGCAACTGTATGATCGGTAGAATAGACATCAACTGGAAGAAATTCCTTCAAAAGAAGTTTAACCTCAAATTTTTTCAACTTTCACAAAAGTTTTGTCGTATTTTTGCAAAACTGTTTGTAAAATTTTCGACAATTAAAGTTGAATATTAGTATGTTGAAAAATGATTATTTCGTGAAAAAAGAAAATATATTTTCCAATATATAACAATGAAGAAGTTAGGATTTAGGATAGATTCCATGAAGGAAGAAGAGAAGCACAGTCTTAGACACATCTGAACCGACTCTTTCCCCCGATCCATTTGCACATTTCGTTGCCCAATTTAAAAAACTAGCGTGGCACTGCACCCTCGGTTGACAGCTCCCCCCAGAATCCTTCAGCTTTATATGTGTGCATGACTTGGCTCAGACGGACCCCCAGCTTTGGTATCGATGCTCGCCTCACCTACCCTATTGTTACATAAATACCACATAAAAATTGAGCTTAAAGAATAAACGAAGCTCTTACGGACAATGTTTGAACCGGGCTTGAATAACAAAACCAAGCTAACTGGTTGGCTGCTTGGCAACCTCACACACATAACGGTGTAATTACACATATGTACACACGCACACAATTTTGCCACAGAAAATACACGTAGACGTGCATTTTAAGCAGGGAAAAATAAATGTAAAGTCCTGTCGCTACTGAGGTAGCGACAGGAAAAACTGTTCTGTGGTATAGGGCATAAAAAGCATTGTATAAAGTACAGTGGACTAGCCGACTTAATTAAAACATTGGCCCAAACCGTTTTCAAATCTGCCATGGACACCAAGTATAGCCATCAGAATGTTAGCTGCACCAGAAAAAGCCTGCACATAAAAAATTAACTATGGTAGGTTCGTTAGAAATATTAAAATGTTTGGACAGAACTGCAAAAAATCATTGATGATCAAAAAATTTGATGGAACTGGTCGAAACTGGCACCATGCCGTTCAGGTGCCATCTGGTTCCTATAGAATCCTATTTTATTTCTCGTTTTATTTACATACATTTTCATATGATTAGCAGATATTTTCTTTACGTACTACATAAGCCTGACTCGTTACGACTCGCAAATTTTCTCAAACAAGCTCAGTTGCAATTCGGCAGAACAGAAGTACTGCAGGTTTAAAATTTCAACCGAGCTAAAACCATAGATTCGTAAAATATGCTAAACTCGTAAAAAATCAGGGAACATTTCGCACTTAATTACCAGGGGGTCGTTTCAGAAACTTCACATAAGTCTTATGGGTCCCATAAAGTCTTACATATCGTTATAGGTGTTTCAGAAGCTTGACATAACTTCTGGATCACCTAATGTTCTATCATAAATTTATGTTTTCCAACTAAATTTATGGGTAGCCTGATAATTACTACATAAATTTATATAAAGACTTCAGGCTACTCATAAAATGCTAAATGTGGGTGCCGAGTTTTCTCATAAATTTAGGAGAACGTGAGGGCACCCATAACTCACCTTTGAGCTAAATAATTGGTACAAACCTCAAAAAAGCATGAAAACTGATTCGCTGGGTAGAGCATAAAGTGGCATAGTTTAGGGAATGTATTTTTCAAAACTTTATTGAACTTTTCTGAAAAATCTGATTTTAAGATTTTACTATAAAACGACAGCAGCAGGTATGGTGGTAACTGTTATGCGCTTGAATAATTAAATCGACTAACGAACCTATTCATTACTTTTTAAATTGACATTTTAAACGAGCGCACCCTCAGTACGAAAATCAAAGCTGTGATCGTGCTGCTAGGCATCTAATTGTGCGAGCGCGTGTGCGTGCGCATTCCATGCGGTTTTCAGCGAGAGCATATAATTTTATGTGAGAACTTTATGGGAGAACTTATGGGAAGGTTATGTGAAGACTTCTGAAACACTTTATGTACCACTCGTAACCTTTCTATAATGTTCTCCCATAAATTCAATTATGTAATACTTTATGTAAAGACTTTGTAAATGTTTCTGAAACGAACCCGAGTAATTAGTCTCGAAACGGGTTTCTGTTTGGTAAGAACAACCCAACGGGTTCTGTTTTAACAACACAAGAGCACACTTGAAAAACTGTTACTTTACTAAGGTATTTTTGACGCGGTTCCTGACTTTTATCAAACATGAAGCACACAATTTATAAAAACCGTGTTATTGATTGATTGCAATTTATTAAGTTGCTGGAACCAAGAGTACATAATAGCTTCTCACTCTATATATAAGAAGAGTGAGACACTCTCCAGCCTGCCTGTGTTCTTTCACAGGCAGATGCGTTGCTCGTTTTCAGGCTACATGTTGACATTCTATGCATTCAATCAGCGCGTAGATTCCCTGCGTAACACACTTTAGCATATAATCGCTGATGCGTTGATAAGCATTAAGATAGGGATAAAAGCTTAATAACTTATTAATTATTCATAGTCTGCTTGCAAAAACATTAAAAAAGCTTTGCAAATATCTCTAGGGATATTTTGGCAAACTTTCTGCGAAATTGATTGAGAAACTTTTGAGATATAAACTTTTCTGAATTTCTGCAAAGTTTCTCCATCAATTTCGTTGAAAGTTTGTTAATATATCCCCAAACGTAATTGCAAACCTTTTTTAATGTTTTTACAAGCAGACTATGAATAAATAATGAGTTATTAACCTTTATCTCTATCCCGTTTTATGATTGGAGCACGTGCACAGGCGTCTGTCAATCAAAGAATAGAAGCTCGCTTCTGATTGGCCAGCCACACATGCTCTCGTATAAAATGTCAACATGTAGCCTAAAAATTACCCAGCGCATCTGCCTGTGCTAGAACACAGCCAGGCTGGAGAGTGTTTTCACTCTTCTATATAAAGTGAGACGCTATTATGTACTCTTGCTGGAACTTACCCTACTAGGCAGAAACTTTAAGAATAAAGAAAATTTTAACTTAAAAAAAGCCTTACTCATCATGGACAATGTTCTTTTCTGTCATACACATCATTAATTTTGTCTGTAGTAGTGACATCAATCTGTAGTTTGAGAAATTCCCTGGCAGGTCATTGCATCCATCATTTCTTCTACGGAACCCCGTGAAACTTTTGCATAGCATCCATATAGCACCTGAAAACAAAAATTGCTGTTTTGGTGCGCAGCATGGGCAGCTGGGCCCCGTTGCATAAAAGTTTGAACAGTCTAACAGTGCAACAGTCTAACAGTTGAACAGTGAATCCCGTCGCAAAAAGCTTAACACTGTTAGTCGACTGTTAGACTGTTATTAACAGTG
>JASANF010017742.1:0-16067 GCA_030248245.1 Trissonchulus sp. WLG1_4
GCTACATACTTTCAGGGAGTTCAGGTAAAGCACCTGTTCTGGGCCGGAGTGAGGTTGCCTTCTTTGGAGTTGGTTACCCGCCAAAACTGCTACGCCAAATGTAGGGACACGTCATAAATGATAACTGCATTTTAGTTTATATTAACAAAAACGTGATATGGAAATAATTGAACACTTATATTTAAAATTAGCTGACGTTTTACGAACAAAATAAAATCGGCGGGCTAAGCAAAATAGTGGTTGTAAAACTTAGGAGTACTTAGAAAAAAATACTAAGAATTTAGTGAGCTACATATATACAAACATTGATAAGACCCCAGAAAACGATGTATAACTACATCCCCCGCCTATTTTAACACCAATAGGAGGCCTAATGCTAAAAAAACTTATTTTTGACCACTGATGAGGGTTGGCCCAATGGAAATAATTAAACTGAAAAAAAACAATTTCAAATCGTAACCCGGCAAAGCAAGTAAGAAGTCGAGTAAGCTTTAAATTGCTGCCTTTGAAACAAACAACAATCAGCTATAAATTTGTTTTCAACAGTTTTATAATAATGGTTCGATTCAAGTAGCTTTTATGTGGTTAACACATTACTTATTAAAATACTATATTGGTGCACAATTACATTTTAACCACAACAAGCTAAGAAAAAGTTATGTAAATCACGTAAAAATGTTTGCAGTCGTATCGACTGCTGTCAAAAGATATGATTCAGCTCGATTCTACACTCTGGGATTCTTTACAACAATAATGTAATAGTTGATCAGCCTTATCAACAAAGTTATCCTTTTAAATATCCATTTTGACGAACTGAAAATAAGTTCGTGCAAAAATTTCCTGTTGGGTCAAAAGATCACGTGATTTGATGAAATGGGTTACAAACAAGTAACTTTTGTACAAATCCGTACGTATGTTTAATGTATGCAAATTACGCCTGCATATGTCTTATCGATCGCTTGAAGTTCGATTGTGTGGGTGTATGTGTACGTGTAACCTATCTAATGTATTGGCAACTTATTGCGTGTCGTCTGTGTTAATGGTTGAGGCTCATTCGATTAATCGGTCTCTTATCTTCATCTAGTTCCGAATTTAGTTCAAGCACCAATTTCAATTCTTCTGCTCACATCTATGTTAGTTGCTAATCAATTAAAATCCTTTTAATCAATAATTTTGTAGCAATTTACCTACATTATGTATGTACATACATATGTATGTTGGTCTTTCTTATTTTCTTCTTGTATCAGAAACTTTGCATTTATTTCACGACACAATTTGGCAGCTATCGCTTCACACATTGTATTGCTGTTCACTTTTTGATGCTGTAAATTACTGTCTTTGTATCTGTTTATTTAGGGGAGATGCAATCGCCATTCTCAAGGAGATGATTTTCTTCGCCGAAGCTGATTGAAAAAACATGGCGAACACAACCTGAAATGCCTTGTAAGTTGATCTGTCATTTATACTTAATGTGGAATTTTGCATGTCACTGGTCGCTACCTAATATCCACATAATACATATACCATAATAAGAATTGATCGTATGTAATGGGAGCAGTATGACATTCTCCCAATTATTCACTGGGGCTTAATTCTCAAATGAGGGGGCGTGACACCCCTCCCCCCTCAAAACCGTACGTAAAGGTGTCATCTGCGCTTCGCATCGGACGCAAGCTCCAGGGCATAATAGAGAGTGTCATACTCTTCCTATTCCTACTATTTATAATAGTAACATTTAACTACCGGGTTGAACTAGGTTGAACCCTTGTTAGACGTGCAGATAATGGACTATGCATCACATTCCTGTACGTCTAAATCCAAAATCAAAGGTGCTGAATTCGTGCTCCTAATGTTGTAAATAAGAAATAGGGCCTACCGCCTACGAGGCTTGGGAGATGAGGTGAAGTGGTTGCATTCGTGACGTCGACGCGAGCGGTTGGGTGTCTGGTTCGATTCCCGGCGGCCCCATTAACTTTATGACAATTCAATGATTACTTATGCGAACTTTGCATTTTTGAACGCTGACCTTATAACAATTATACTTATATGCATACACTTTCGATTTTTCACTTTTTACATTGAAAATGTGTTTTGGAGCGCTTTTGAAAAAATCTTTGATTTTTGTAATACCAAAACTGTAAACTAACCTACAGTTACATTAAAATCAATCTCAAAATCACAAAATTAAATTATTCAACTGGAATTTTCGCGTCATATTTGTACAACATTAATTATATAGTCCTATGCTCCACGTACTTAAACTATAAGAAAGTAAGGAACCATAAGCAGTAAATAACCTCCTTTTAGTAAAATTTAATGATTAGATCTGCAAGGGGAAATGATTGTTTTTGACAAAATCATATTCTATAACATACATAGTTCAGTTTAATTATAGTTTTGGTGGTTATATGTACATTGTTTATTAAAGTATTATATTTTTAACCAAAACAAGGAAACCAAACAGTCTTTAATGACGAATGGAAATGCATAAAAACCTGTTTTTCGTCTGCGTACAAAACGAAATCGCATGTTGATCACGATTTTTCAGAAATAAGTCAGTTGATAAATTCTGATCGCAAAAATCTGGCACTTTAACTATTTACCATGACGGAAAATATTTATACTAAACCTGAACCTGAAACCTTCTATTCCAAAAATTGAACCACAATCAATAGTTTTTGCAGATTTCTTTTTCAATCTCCAAGAATGAATTTTTCGAACTATGTATAGATTAAAATGTTATATACCGTAAGACATGTCAAATTTTAAATTCAGTTTTTCCTGTAATCTGCAAGTTCTCTTACTAAATAGTCAGATTCTGTTAAATTTGATGCGTCTATCAGGGAATTTACAGTAAATAGCATGAAATTTTGGGGGCAAATTTGTGTTATTTGAGTAGTCGACTCAAATTTGCACTCTACCCTGAGGGCAAGAACAGATTTGACTTGTCTGAGAAAAAACTATGTTAACCTTGTTTAAGAACATTTAATTGAGATGTAAACTCTGCAGGGGTAGTCAAATTGCTAGAGAGGGGGCAGTATCTCAAATTAACTCTAGGGAGCACGCAAAAAGTCTACTTACAAATTAAAAGTTTGTGCAGGTGTTAAATTTGTTTTACTTAATAAAAAATATTTTTGTTTATGTACACTAATCTGTGAATTTAAAACTTATTAGCAGACCTTTCAAAGAAGTCCTGCATAAGGGAGTGGTAAAACCCTTAACATCAGTGATCATAATCTTTGAGTAATATCAGTAAAAATTACAAGATTCACCATAATACTAATGTGTTTATGAATGTTAAAAGTTATCAGACGAGCCACATATAGGAGAGAGATGTACGTAAACAGGGGTTCCAGTGCAGAATATGCATTTCATTTTGAGTACGGTAGGGGTGTCTGTCACGAAACGAGGTTCACTAGTCGCTCATTGTATTCTGTTCGATTTCAGTAGAAATATGATTGACAGATGAAATTAGCGCGCACCTGCAGCTCATGCTGGAATAAATAATTTTAGGTATAGCATTCAAGTCTGCGCTGATTGGCTGTTGCTCCAGCCGCATTCTGATTGGCTGCCGTGTGTAAAATCTAGTTTAGCTACCCCGCTCTGCACTGACTGGCTGCTATATTTGTGCTGTAATCTGATTGGCTGTTGTAGGCTCCGCCCTTGCTGCGCGCTGATTGGCTGACGGAGCTGCTTGAGTCAAAGCCAGGCAGACTGTAGAGGCTGATTTTGACATACAGGCGGGCTTTCAGAGACTTTGCATTGAATTTACTCTGGCCCTGTTTCCACTCTTGTGTGAATAACAATTAGTGTGCAGTTGGTAATAATTCGCTGGGCTAACAAAGACCCCTTTGAGAGTCCCTTGAATAGAGCCCTGGATCTGCATCCTTTTATATTGTTCGAATCAAACGGACCTATCTATTTATTTACAATAGCCTGACCATCCCCCCTTGTGTATCTGTTTTGTCCCCTATAGCCTCTCTATTTCTATAGAGGGCCTAGACCAGAGAGATATTAGCCTATTGAAAGCCAAAGTGTATGTTTTGGTCGATTGTTCAGATTAACAATAGCGACTGACAAAAACTGATTCCATATTATCCGATTCTACTACAAGTCTATTATATTAGCCCCTCTTTATTGTCCGCTATTATTCCACTAACAATAGCCCATTAACAGTCCTATTAATGGATACAGAATCATTAAAGGCGTCGTCACTTCAGCTGCCGGTGCACCAGCAAAGCCCCTCGGATCTTCTGCACCACGGTTTGACCAGTGTAATGCCCCCCACAGCTGCGGCCATGTCCTATTCCATGCCCACGGCCCTCCCCTGTTCCACCGCGAGCCCCATGGGTATGGGACCGACGGGAGGGGGCAATTTGGGGGGCAGTTCGGGCCACGGTTCGAATCCCACTGGCTCAGCCGCTCAAAAAAAGGACATTGACCGAGTGAAACGACCCATGAATGCTTTTATGGTCTGGTCGCGCGGTCAACGGCGAAAAATGGCTCAGGAAAATCCCAAAATGCACAATTCGGAAATTTCCAAACGTCTGGGGCATGAGTGGAAGAATTTGTCTGAAGACCTGAAACGGCCATTTATCGATGAGGCCAAACGACTGCGATCGGTTCATATGAAAGAACACCCGGACTATAAATATCGACCTCGACGAAAGCAGAAAACAGCCATCAAGACGGCCAAGGACAAATACCCTAGCGCCCTGATGGGTCAAGAGTTGAAGGCAGCGGCGAGCCAGCAAATGTACGGCGTCCCGAACGGCTACAGTCAATTCGCGGCGGCTGGAATGCCCAACGGTGGCTACCCCTCAGCGGCGATGAATCTGGAGTATCACCAACAGGTGGCGAGCATGTACAATCGCACCTACGAGCTGTCTGCCATGGCAGGACAGAATATGCAGTCCTCGCACGTGCCACTAGCTGCCAACGGGGGGTACGGTAGTCTGAACGGATCGGTGGCTGTGTCTTCCCCCTACCCTGGCTACGCTGCTCACGTGACCTCGCCGCCCTACAGTATCCATGGCCACGGGGAGGGATCGGGAGGGAACACCCCAGTGGGACACTCGATTAAGTCCGAACCTGGCGGCTCCCCCCGCGGTCCAGGGTCCACCACCCCCAACAGTGCTATGATGGGATCCAGGGGGGGCTTCGATAATAACATGGACAGCATGATTAATACTTATTTGTCTTCTCAGCCCCTCCCATTCGCCTCTAGTAATCCTGGCCTCATTTCCATGGATCAACGCGCCCTGCAATTGCAATACGGACAACAGGCTTTCGATTCAAGCGTTATGCGATATGCGAACGTAGCCCCCTAATTTATTTAACCCCCCCCCCCCACTTGACTCCCGCTAATCCAGATATTTATATTTGCCAGCTTATTTTCGAGCCATTTTGGTAAGTCTAATTCGTGTATCTCAGTTTCTATTAGCTTCTAGAAAATCTCGGATATTCAAAAAAAACTTGCTGTCAAGCGTAGAACTTCAAATAATCAAGAACATATCCATTAGTATCGTACATAAATTAGCAGAAACTGTGATCAATTCAGTGTACTAAAATTAAAGTAACGTGCATACTATAGGTAAAAGTAAATATAATGGAGATATTAATATATTTGCTAGTAACTTTTACTATTTAACTTGTTGTAAAGCATGAATCAACGTTAACTCTTAGTTAACTAGTTGAGGATAACTCTTAGTTAACTTAGTTGAGGATACGTATGTAGCTGAAATGTCTTCATTTCACACAACCTTTATTTTCAAAATTTACAAAATTATTCGTCACCTGCCATGTACGTAAAACTGACCTACGTAACAATTGAGTTGATAAAATAATCGTATCAGCAGATCAACCCATTATCTAGAAATCAACTTAGACACTTCTAAGAGCATTCTTAATAGAAAAGCTCAATTTCAGATACAGATTATGTAAATTGAGCGAAAAGTGATTTTATGTAAGTCGAAATCTGTCACCCATTAATCAAAGTTCAGGTTTTCAATAAAAAGTTTCAAATTGTCGAAACATTTCCACAACAGGTTTCATCTTTCAATATACATAAGACTTGAATTTCCATATGTTTTTTTTGCTTTTGTTGTGTTACATATTTTGCCACGTCATTTAGCGCTAAACAAAACAGTAACATTTATCTGCTATATCTTTTGTGAGTTACGCATTGTTTTCGTAGTGGCCCCGCCCCGTAGATTAAGTAAATACCTAAGTCAACGTCGAATAAGTTGTTATTGTTTTTGCGGTTGGTGTCACAAACGTAAGAAATCTTTACCATACGCTTCCTATTAAATTTATCTGCGCTTAATGTGATTTTTAAAAACAAATTTAGTCATCGGTTATGCTTTCAAATATGTGTAAGAGATGCCTAATACCTAACCCAGCCTAGTTTTTATGAATCACTTAATCCCACTTCCTATTTTAAGCCATACAGGCGGAGTAGGGGTAAATGACCGTTTATTAACGTCAAACTAATCCCCGTGCCTCTTTACTTTTACTCAGATCTTGCAAAACAATGAGGTAACGCCCCTAATCCACTGTCGATTTATAGATCGTGTGTTTACAGACTATTGGATTAAAATCTGCTTGAAATCAGTGCTTACGAGTCACTATGATAGCGGTCATTCAAAATAATAGGATTCATACAGGATTTGAAAACCGCAAATCATCTACTGCGGATTAAGCAAATGCATGACTCTTCGACGTATATAATTACATCTAAAAATAGCCTATTGTTGTTGTCCATGTTTAATGCCGTATGGTATGACTAACATGAAGTAACGTATACACATTTGTATACAAAGCACATACATAGGGCTTATAAAGCCTGTTTCACACAATGGGGAATCCTCACGTGGGAAGCCCCCTGTGGCACCCCATGGGTGACCTTTTGGGCATCATGTGACACCCCATGGGGTGCTCCGAGGGGCACCCCACGCGTTTTCTCTATCGTGTGAAACAGGCTTTACAGATTATCCTTGAGTTGCTTAAAATTATGCAATCACTGATTTCAGAATTATTTTAGCTAGTAAATTACTATTAAATACAGTAGCGATGCCACGACAGAAATAAACCAAACTAAAATATTCTAAATAATAGTAAATAGACCAGATTCTGCTGCATCTACAAGAGCCATGGACTTTCTGTTGCTAGCTGCTAACGTTTCTGAAATTATGTATATATTTGAAGGTGCGGTAACATTCAGTTTTACATTTTATCATGGCTTTGTGAAAGTAGATTCGAATTCTTGAAGCAAAAATGTTTTATGACATTGGTACATGCAGAGCCAAATGACAATAAGAACAATATTAAGCATAGATTAATACAAAAAAGTTATTTTCCATTTTTATATACATAATTTATTTTCATTTATGGTTTTATATACAATTATTTTGTCTTTTATACCTTTGTCAGCTGAAACGCTTTATCTGGACTGTTTCAAGGAAGGGTGATTTTAACGAAAATTAACACTGATAGCTTTGTAATGACGTTTGGAGAATTTTTATGATAAAAGGGTTTCATGAACAATTCCTATTGTGACAACCCGTGTCCACTTTAAGATACATAACACATAAATTGTAGAATTTCAACCGAAAACTTTGATCTTGTGGTGCTTCACTATTAATTACGTAAATTCACTTAAATTTTAAAACTATTAAGCTTAATTATGTAATAATAAAAATATAAAGAAGATTAGTCAATACGACAAAAATTATTTTAGTCTTAACACGCCAAACATTAACTCAGTTTAACTACGATTTACATATTATGTACTTCAAATTGAGCAATAATGCAGTACTGTACATACATATATACCTACATAGTTTACTATATGTAGCACACTAAATTTCACACATTGCCGCTTAATTAATTTTTGAAAAAGTCAAGTTTAGTTAATGTTAAGTAGAATTCTTGTTCAAAATAGGATGTGTCTGATTAGATTTAATACATTTATGTATATCTATTTATTTATTTATTTTTATCTTTGTGTTTTAGGAGGCCATTTGAACAGATCTGCCATGAATGACTGTTTTCCCGTTAGTTTCCGCGTGCCCTAGATTCAGCCCGGATTTTCCCAACTCCGGATTTAGTCATTTTGACTATGACATTATTTCCTCCCCCTGCTATTGACTTCTTATTCAGCTACTCTCGGGTGTTAACAGAACCTCCACTACGCGGCTATTACTAAATTGCATTATGTATATAATTCATTGATTTTAAGTTTGACTAAGTAGCAGATTGTGATTTCGATAGATTATTGTTTTATGCTTGTATATTTATATTTTTACGTTTGATTTTGTTCCGTGCACTAGTGTGTAAGTATTTTTTGACCACAATTGTAAATAGATAGCCATTGTGTTTCCAGTTATTAACAGAAATCGGTGCTCAAAAAAGTCAGGGCCATATAATTTAGCTTTGTCATAATTTTACGAAATTTCTTAATCGAAGCCAGAAATTTTTGATTACCTCATATATGGGTAAAGTTAACAGAATTCTGAAAACTCATCCGAAACTCGACATTACTGTACATTAACTCTGGCTGTTACTCGTTCTACCACACACGGATACAGACAAAAACAAATATACGTTTTAATGTTGCCTCACAACATTATTCATTTTAATACAGTTTTCTTAGAATCGTTTTGGGATAAGACGATAGGCACAAGGACAAGGGACGAGTATGTAACTGACTTCACTCTACAAGTCATACATTGTGCCTTCGGGGTTTACACAAAAGTGAAGTAAATTTTTTACAACCAAGGGCCTTATCCAAAATTGGATTTAACGGATTAGATTTAAATCAATTTTGCAAATAACACAGCAGAAAATAAAAATATTCGGCTGAAAATTTGCCTTACACGTCTCATATAGATTATCTATAAGTCTGCCAAGTTTCAGCCAATTAGGAGCACTTGACGCTGCGTTATGGACAAAATAAAGTTAAATCTAATCCGATAAATCCGATTTTGGATAAGACCCTAAGACTCGGAGTTTCAGATGATGTAAACTGACACAAAAATCCACTCTTGGATTTTTGGACTAAGACCGTTTTGGTCCGAGTGGGCTTTATTGCTACGTCGGGCACGTTTTTGGGGTGCCATTTCTTTTTTCATTTTTGTATTGTATATATGCTGTGTTAATTACCGTTTTAACCACACAAGAATCTCGTTTTGCCTACTGGTTTGTGATATGTACGTTTATATATTGTTTTTATAGTCACGAGTACATGATCGTTTAATGGATACATTTCAACAACAATTCGTCTTGAAGTGTTAACATTACAGTACCGACCAAAAATACTTGCTACAGACTCCGTTGTCGAAACAAGGTCGGATTCACTGGATGTCGGATTCACCTATGTACATTATATAATTCTTCGACTCTGGAATCAAGCAACTCCGTCTCCGCTTTGACTCCGGAGTCTGTACAAGTAATCTTGGTCTTTACTGTAACATAAAGATGTTTGTATGTGATTTTTTACTTTTTTTGAGACTTTTTGACATCAGTACAACCGGCACGTGAACATCGTGGATATATTTGGTCGGATCTTAAACTGTATACCGTCACTTGTTGAAAAAATGATGTACATATGTTTGGTGAAACCATGCGTTACGAATTGATCAAATCTGTCCGTAATGAGCATGTACTTTTATCGATTTCATGTGGTATGTATATACTAAGACTTGTAATAGAGATATTTCTCAACAACGACTATAGTACATTTGCAGATATCGTACCCTAGTGCATTAAGCGTAACAAAAATTTGTCCAATTTTCCGTTGCTTTTAAATTATTACTTGTTTTCAAATTAATTACAACGATTTCAAAGAAAACTAATTGATTTGAAACAATTGCTGAAATAATTTTGAATGCGTAGCCGTCGTGTACACTATTTTTCGCCCCGTGTGCACTGTTTTTCGCCGACTGTATTAGACAGAAAGATATGCGTACTGTACCTTTAATAACTGTGATTTTACTTGAAATTATGTTGTCTTCTAGCTAAAAAGTGTGCTTGACAGTAACGTGGCCTTTTTTCAGAAATCTAAATGGTTAGTCGCAGGAAATGACATCCCCGAACTCGTGTTTTGGACGATCCTTTTAGACATAGTCTAATGCACAATTTACAAGTAATTATTTTTTCTAGAATTTCTGTAGAACGGTTATCGTTTGTACGTACGCAACAAGAATTACATTTCAGAGTATTTTACACTACAGTAATGCAAAGTTTATTGTTGACTTCGGAAATAACAACCTTTTTAACCATTTTAATAATTTGAATCTCTGAGTTAACAAACAGCATACGTTACCTACGTTAACTTTAGCTACTACATATGTAGACATAAGATTAACCAAATTTCACGAACTTTGCAAAGTAACTTAATATGTTAGTTTATCAAAAGCATAGGTTTACTGCCAAAGTTTCCATACATTTGATATTAAACTCTAATAAATTTAGCTGATATTATTTGGAAAAAGGCCACTCACAATTTATCGATGAGTACTGTATTCATTATTGTTTTGTGAGTGTTTTTTTAGATCTAAATTTATGTATTTTAATGTATAACCTTAGGCTTTGCACATTATTGTATTGTAATTATTGTAGTTCAGTTTTGCATAAACGTTCAATTTGAATTTTACCGTTTTATTCTTAAACTTTTATTTATTTTTGCACACCTTATCATTTTAAAATTTTGAAATTAACCGTTATTTTACGGTAATCTAGTCTTACTGTAAACGGTTAACTAATACTTTTAAACTTGTGTTCTATTCAAAAACGAGTACGTTTTTGCAAAAATTCCTTTCCAAATTTTAGGTGGTGATTTTCTTTTATGGAAATTTTAAACTGTTACTGATTTTTTTCGCTACCGTACGACCTTAGCAAGAAAATTCTATGACAGTGTTGTTCTGTGTAAGGGACTGTGCTATAAACTGCAAAAAAATTTACTCTTTTTGCACGTTACTGAGATAGTTAATGGTAAAAGGTAATACCATGAAGAATTTAACCTGTATGGCTTCGCATTTTTGTCCGAATTTTAGCTTAAATTTTAGTTGTAGTTTTTATGAAAGCGTTTCAAGCGCTTAGTTTGATAAATACTGAGATGAAAAACGGAACTATCTTTATTTAATAAGGCAGGATGCACAAAAGTGTTCAACTTATACCCAGTCTGTCAATACAAATAATGATCCCATTAAATATTCAATTTTCTGTTACAATGTTTATTTCATCCAAAAAAATTTTAGACCGAGCCTAAAGTTGAACACCTTTTGTACTTGGTCCATAAATTTTCTGATCCAAGAAAATTTCTGTTCATAAGGTCTTTTTAAAAATTAATATTAACTGGATTATATACATTAACTTCATAACTCAACATTGGATTAACTTATATTCATAAAATTTTGCAATTTAATACAGAACGACACGGATTAGTCGTTCTAAAAGTTTTCGTCAATATGTAGAGTTACCGAAATAAAATCTAGTTAATCTATTCCAGTTAATATAATTTGACAATATAAGGCCCATAATAGCTCTGCTAATCCGTCACACGATTCTTGTTCCGCTTTTTTCTTATATTTCTTCTGCTTTGGCCGCAAGCTTTACTGTGGTTGCTTATTGCTTATGTTTACTTTTGGTAACGCAGAGCTTTACTGTTGTCTAGACTTTAGCTTAGGTGCATTGTATTTTTTCCATTTATGGTCATTGCTGGAGTAAGTACTATCAACTTCTGCACATTTTTGATTCAAAATTGACGTCTAGTCAACGTTTACATGTGCTATATACATATTTGATTACTGCGCAATGGCTAGTAAGAGTCATTCTGGCTTACTGAAAAATCAATTGAACTTTCGGTAATGTTTTTAATCAATACAAAAAGGACAAACTTTAGTTTTCAAACCAAAACTAACAACTTTAGCAGTGACCCATTCAGACTGGCTGAACCCCTATTTCTTATTTCTCTGTGGATATACCCGAATCATTATCGCAATGAATTGCTAAATTCACTTAAAAGTTGTTCAATCTATTTTACATAATGCATAGTTTTCAAGCAGTTTTCATTGTGATAATGCGCACCTTTTTCCTTCTAGTTTCACAATATTACTTGTACAAATCTAAAATACCAAACCTTATACAAACGTTACGTGTATATGTACTTGTTGTCTAAAAATTGCTATTGAATGAAAAATAAATTTTTATAGTCCGCAAGGTTTTGTTGTTGAAAAAGATTTAAAAAATTAAAAACATCATATTTAAATGTATTTGTATGCAATAGCGTAAACCGGAGTGACATGATCTTTTTTTATGGATATCGAATATCGATTATGTTTTCAAAATTAAATGTTTAAATATATACAGTAAATTTGTATTTGTATCTGATGTGCCAACTTAGATACTGTTATGTATTTAGTTTAAACGTCTTTCTGTGTTACTTTTTATGTACTTCTTTTTATGTTTTCGTTTTACCTGTTTTTCAACGAAATTTCGTTGTACAGTACGCATGTCTGAATAATTAAAGGGCCACAAGAAAAGTACATATGTATTATAAACAAATTTTGAATTTTTATTGAGCAACAAATGCTGCTTTTTAGGGGGAATACCCTTAATTCCAATGTTTCATAATGTTTTGGTCGAGACCCTCTCTATAGAAGGCTTAAATTATTACGTTAAAATTATTTAAAACATTTTTGTTCAGTGTTTTAACCTCTTCATGTAGATTTTATCTGATTTTTTGTTTGTCACATTGTATTGTACATGTATAAACACAATTTATTTGTGCTTTCTTTTGACCGTATATATGTCTGTAGATTGTTCTGTTATGTACCTTTTGACATTGGAAGTGATGTTACTTTGCATAAATATATTAATTTGCATATTATAATCAACACTAGTTTGAAGATATTTGAAAGTTAAATAAAGTATTATAACGTACACACTTTTGTGTTCGGGTTTCAATCTGATTTTAAGTTGTGTTTAATTTGTATGCTGCTGACGTAAAATGCTACATATCTACTACAAAACTACAAAAGAGCTTTAAATTGCCACCATTTCACGAAGAGCGAGGTGTCGAATGGAAATTTTTGTCCTTTACTGAGGGCCTTTTCATACATTAAAGTTAACTGAATTCGGTTAACTAGATTGATTTCATAACTCAACATAGGATTAACTTAAATTTAAAAAACTTTAAAACAAATGCAAAGTATACGGTTCAGGCGTTCTGTAAAGTTTTCTAAACTTTCGTCAATGTTATGCTGAGTTACTGAAGCTATCTAGTTACATAATCAAATCCAGTGAACATTAATTTCTGAGCAGACCCTAAGCTACAATCTGAGGACTCTGTTGTTGCACATATTTTGTATTGACTATTACACGTAATTATTCCTACGATGAGATTTGTTGCCTACTGTCGTAAGGAATAATTTTCAATTACGTGTTTTTGTAATGAACAGAAATTTTAGAAAACTGAACTTTTGGTGAGATTTGCTCTATTCAAATTTGATCGGCTCCTTAATTCTTCAGACAGATTTTTTATTTATGTAGGTTGGCACGCTGGTTTGCATCTTTACAACAATTAAGTTATTTTTAACATTAATACAATTCAAATTACTTATTTGTTATCGATAACTGTAACTTTTTTCTCGTAAATTACTGCAACGATGGCAAGTCACAAAATAGCCAGCATAATTTGTTTCAAAATGCTCATGTCAGAAACTTGCAATTAATCAGATGGTAAATGCGGCTATCCGTTGTCGGTTATTACGGTTGATCTTTACGTGGGCTAAAGCAAGAAACCACAGCTTTGAAGGCATTAATGGTTTTGAAAATACCCTCATAGATTAACTTTACGCTGGTGTGCTAATTACTGTATTTAGCCATTTTGTTATTTTCCACGCTATGTAGTTCTATTTTTATAGCAACCGTCAGTTACAGTGTGGAGATTAAGATAAGGTACGGCATTAATTGAGCCACTAGGATATTGATAGCTGCTTCAGCACCAGTTTGGACGTTACGTTGGCAAGCCGAAAATTTTACGTCGCATAAGTCAAACTTAATCTATGCTGGCAGAAAGTTAATGCCCGCCCAGAACTTTCGCGTCGGACGCTCCGTGATTTCTGTTGTATGTACGAATGAAAGCATTTACAGAACTTCCTTTTACATTTCTCATGAGTTCTCATTACCTTAGCTGGTCACGTTACTGTGATAAGGAGTTGGCTTAGGCTAAGGATGGAATTAGGCTTAGGTGAAGATTGTTACGCTGTCGTATGTTTTCGATATGCAGAGTAAACTGATCACAAGCAGACCATGTTTATACGTAGTATGCCCATGTTCAACACGTAACTTAATCCATGTATGTATATGTTATGTATATAATTTGTTGAACATCGAAGTATAGGTACTGTTTGAGTGTAATCACGTATGGAATATATCGTATTTTGGCTTACGTGTATTAACAGCGGTAGCTTATCAGAAGCTGTCTGTTGAGTCCTGCGGCATGCGAAACGTGCAGTAACATTTTTGAAGTGCTAATCAGAGTGTTAAAGAGCCCTTGAGCGTACTGCGATGGTTTAAATAGGTGTGCGCTGTACATGACTTGGGAATTCGATGTAGTGTGACCCCCTAACGGTGCTACAGTGTATACTTAGCGTGTGAGCAGTGGTGGTGTGATAAGTACGCCTATATGCAATGTAGTACATGAGTTCTTAGCGCCTCTCTTATGTTGACACTTAGCTATTTGTTTTTGACAAATTTATCGAAACCTGTTCCCGACTGGAAATTTAGGATGAAAATGAAGAGTTTTGAAGCTCGCTGCAACAACTGCAACACGCACGCAGCAAATGAAGCTCAAGATCATCATTAACTTTTCCTGTGTACGTATGTAACTTTACGTATACGTATATACATAGATATGTACGTGTATGGGTGTGTCCCCTTTATGGGTAGGATTCACAAAAGGTGTATATAACTTGAACCCAATCTGTCGTGATCTTATGCCTGGAATATTTGATTAACACGGTCTCTTTCATTCGAAAGGCTGGGTGTTCAGTTTAACATCTTTTGTGTGCCAAGGTTAGTATGTATGTATCATAAAAGATAACTAATATATTTGGGCTTGTCCTTGAACATTTAATCGATGATGCCAGATTGATTGATTGGGAGTTTATTGTTTTTATAAAAAAAATTTCATGCTGCATTTACATATAAATTAACGTCAGATACATAATGTACGTAAATTTCAAGTAGACCTATAACCTTTTAAACATGCCACTAGGATAGGAACCAATCCACGTAATCTTTTTTATGATATAACGTACTTTATGCATTCTGAAGTTGAAACTAAAATACGCAACTAAATCTAACAGTCTAACTCTATGCTAACTTTTCTAATATTTCAAATCTTCAGCTTCATTCTTATAATTTGTCTGACGATTAGAAATCAGAATAAATTCAAACTAACATAAAATTACATTATGTAGGTGAAAATCACAAAATATCGAACGCCGTTTTCGATCAAGCTTTTGCAAATTGTAGATTTTTACATCTGCATATGTGCATATGTATGCAGGCTACCCTACATACATTGTATGTACTTTTATGCTTTTTTGAGTTTTCTTTCGGCAACTTTTTGTATATCAGAAAAAATACTTTACTTCAGAGTTCAGCCGAGCATACAGTAAACAGTAAACACCGTAAAGTCGTGTGAGATTGCTACTCACGGTTTCACACGCAGAAAATTCTGGGGTGGATATTATAATGCTGTATACTGTATTTTTTATTAGCTACATCAAGTTGAAAGTCTAGCTTCAAGGGTTTATGACCCTGAAAATTGGTACCTACAGTCAGCATAGGTCAGTATTGTATGAACTTTAATCCATGTGAAACGTTTCTACCTACGTATATATATTTTTTTCTTAGACAACTTGGGGCCTTAAGAAATCACAAGCTACAAAAATTCCATGCATTTCTACAGTGCTTTCTTGTAGTGCTGTTACTATCACTGCACAGTGCACTGGTATTAAGGCTTTTTAGAAATGTCATATAACTGATTACATTACATA
>JASANF010017743.1:0-89578 GCA_030248245.1 Trissonchulus sp. WLG1_4
TAAAATTGCAGTGTCTTTTTAAGGTTTTAAACAAAAGCGAAACGATAGGTATTGTTTTCAAGCTTTAAATTTGAAATTCAGTAGCTAACTGTAACGGTTTTAGTGAAAAAGTTTCACCAAACATTTAGGTGAATAATTACCTTACGAAACTGTTGGAGGTTGCGTAAATTTTAAACATTAAAACTTGTAAGGGGGTAAACGCCTATAAACATGTGCACATTTAACCAAGTTAGTTTAATCCGTAATTAATCTAGTGTGTAATAGTGTACCCCTTTCAATGTAAATTTTAAGAATACGCTAGTTGCTGTATATAAAATGCAGCATGCTAGTTGGCAGCTTATTTTCACAAATTTGCACTGACGAGTATGTTCAATCGGATAAACTTCCTTTAAAATTAGCCTGACAAGGGGGATTCAAAAAAATCTAGTTGATACATAAAAACAGTAACAACAAAACGTTACCGTACCTTACCATACGTTAACTGTAAGGGTAATTTAAATTTAAACCAATTCTGTAAACCTTTAAGACATCTTGTGAAATGTTCAAATATAAAAAGTATAAAAACTATTTTCTTTTGTTTTGTTTGTTATGTTTTTAAATGTTACATCGCATTTACTATATATTTAAGCAGAATACTATATAAGAAAAATGCACTTCGTTTGAAGTTCTGACTATGAACGTTCACAGGTGCTATCGCGCCAAACCTGACTAAAAGCGAGAGCTGAGCAGTAATATAAAGGAGGAACATGCAAATTGTAAGTTGAAGATAACAAGTAAAAATAAAAAGAATGATAGAATGAGGACAAAGGATACTTACTGTGATTACTATTTCAGTCTGATGCAATTTTTGTTAGTAAAATTCAGTAAAAATTTTGCAAAACCGATTAGTTATTTATTGAGGTTGTGAAGATAGAAAAAAGTGTGTGTGCGGGTTGAGTGGGATGGTTACAACAACAACAGAAGTCCTGCTTTTCAGCAGGCTAATTGTTTCCTAAAATAAAACATCCATATCCTAACAAACTAACAAAAAATAAAAAATCTAATTACCTAACTACTCTACCTACTATTCAAAAGAAAACACTACATAGGCCAACTGCTTCGCCTATGTAGAAATCTACACTACATAGGCACAATATGGTGCCCATAAAGTGCAGTACTGTATATGCAATAACAGCATATACATATGACTACATGAACAGGACAACGCTGCTCATGTAGTACAGCGTATGTGCATATATAAACATTATATGCACATACATGAGAAAGCAAATTGTCTAAGTGACAATTTGCAAAAAAAACAAAAAATTGACTGAATACGTACGAAACTATAGTACGTAGGTGAATTACTACTTCAAATTGAAAAGCTTACATCTACGTTTTTATTTAAGCTAAAAAAATTAAACTTTGCACACTCAAAGTACTATTATTCCAATTTATGTATACTAAGTTTGACAGAAAATTAATGCAAATTACTTGAGATATTAAAACTTAAACGCAGTCGTTGACATTGGCACGTTGGATCTCATCGACAAATGATCGAAACGACTCCTTTCAGATTTGACATGTAAAAACTGTTTTTATCACACGTATGCAGATTTAGGTTTGATTGTTTTTGGTTGAATGGAGTAAAAGCATCAGTTTGCTCGTTGGATCTCATCGACAAATGATCGAAACGACTTCTTTCACATATGACATGTAAAAACTGTTTTTATCACACGTATGCAGATTTTGGTTTAATTGTTTTTTGTTGAATGGAGATATAAGCATCAGTTTGCTAACCGTTAGTTGAAATTGGCGTATGGTCACTCGTCAATGTGTTTGAGTGACCAGTAGTCGAATTGGGTTGGTTGAGATATAACATGTGGAAACTAGTACCTGCAACACTTATACCAATTTTGAGCAAGATTGCTTTAGCTACGACGGAGAGGAGATATAAGCACCAGTTTGCTAACCGTTAGTGGAATTTGGCGTAGGGTCACTTACACTTATCACCGTGTTTGAGTGACCAGTAGTCGAACTGGGTTGGTTGAGATATAACATGTGGAGACTAGTACCTGCAACACCTATACCAAGTTTGAACAAGATTGCTTTCGCATAGCCGGAGATATTAGCATCCATTAGTAATCAAGTGGTGAAGTCGGTGTTTGGTCAATTTTTTTACTTGTCAAAATTTTTAAATATAATCTTTGCGTGATCTGTGGTTCTCAATTTTGCATAATGTGTGCAAGAAAGCGATTTCGCAGCTTCAAACCAAATACTGAAATTCAAAGTCAAATGCATTTTATTTGCAACTTTTAAAACTATAACAATTGCACTGGGGCAAAATATCTACGTACGTTGTAAAGTACATAGACTAGCCACTTTATAGTTACTAATAAACCGATGCATGCATGAAAAAAATGTTTTCAATTTAATTTATTATATTTTGTGTATTTTCTATTATTGCTCGAAAAGGTAAGCAGAACCTGATTAACCAGACGGAAATAATTCAACACACGCTGCTTTGCTACACGACCAATTAGATTGCACTTACTTTACCGTGTTTCTTAAAATAACCAGGTTGCAGTCAACTGAAAATGTTTGCCGCGTATTTTTAAAATAACCAATTAAATTGCAGTATTTGACGACTAATCATATTATAATATTTGACAACCAATCAAATAGTGCAATTCTGAAGACACTTGCAATTCTGAAGACACTGATGAAGACATCAGCAGTTGGCGCGTTTTTTAAACTACAATCCGAAAACACACACATACTTGTGTTTTCTGATTATACCATTGCAACGTACCTATGCATAGAATAAAAATCAGGGCCACTCGGAGCCGAAATCAGGACCGGATTAACGGATAATTTAGAATGAGGGTATAGAATTCAGGGCCGCTCGGCGCCGAAATCAGGGCCGGATTAATCCCGCGCTGAAATCAGGGCCGGATTAACTGATAATTATGAACGAGGGTATAGAATTCAGGGCTGCTCGGCGCCGAAGTCAGGGCCGAATTAATCCCGCGCTTTAATCAGGGCCGAATTAATCCCGCGCTGAAATCAGGGCCGGATTAACGGATAATTTTGAACGAGGGTACAGAATTTAGGGCCGCTCGTCGCCGAAAACAGGGACGGTTTAATCCCGCGTCGAATTCAGGGCCGGATTAAGCCGCTCGGTACCGAAAATCAGGGACGGATTAAAGGATTAGCCCGGATCAGGGCCGGGTCTGCAAGGCCGGCGTCGGCGCCGAACCGGGCGTGAGTTGGTGGCCCTATACTACTGGTGACATTCAAACCATAGTGTGCAAAGCAATTTCGCTGCTAAACAAACAAAAAATAACTGAAGCCTGCCTCAAAGATGAGCGAAGTAACCCCATACAAGAGCGGGGCATAGCAAATGAAGGAATGTCCGACCACCCAGCCGAAATCTGACGCAGCCCACCAGGTCTCCCCAGGTCTGACGGCGTAGACCGTTTGCAGGGCCCACGGCAGCACCACCGAATAGCCACCACTGGGCCTCACCACGCCCTAAAACTCGTTAGTTAGACTAAAGTCTGACCAAAAAATGTTGAACACTGAGGCAAAACAAACATGACGTGATTTGCTTTGAAAAGAACTAATTTCAGCAAGTAGACAGCTGTTGAAGGCAGGCCATTTGTTTTCTATCGGTGTACTACATTTATCGGTCCGACTTTACGAAAAATTTTTTGATTCGGTCAATTTTCTGTAAGTAAGCTAGACTAGCAGATGTCTATAAATATGTCAAATATCATAGGGCCTATTCCTTTACCGGATTAAACGGACTGGACTTATTTTAGTCCGCGGTTTTGGAATGACAAGTCGGACTAAACGGACTAAACGGTTTAAAATAAGTCTGCTGCTTAATTTTAGTCCGAACCCATTCCTAAACTACCACCGGATTAAACTTTTTAGTCCGATCCCGTTCCTAAACTACCACCGGATTAAACTCTGAGCTGGACTAAAATTAGTCCGATTAAAAAATTTCCGTTCCTAAACCTGATTTAAATACGTCTGTTTAGTCCACTCGCTGCATTTTACACGGAGTTTTAGTCCGCGATTTGTTACGCGGATTAAACGGACTTAACTTCCCGGTGCCTCCCAATTATTCTCTTGCTACTTATCACTACCTTAACCAATTTGGACGATCTATATATCAAATTATAGCTGAATAATCGGGCTATTTAATAGTGTATTTTAAATATCTGGTATAAAAAATGTATTCCAAAAAATCTTCGTCAAAATTGCTTTTTTTGGTCGATTTCCAACAAATTCTTGTCAAAAATTAAATAACAGATTTTTGATATGTTAAAAAAATAATATTGTTTTATATGATATGATATGTTTGATATTTTAATCAAAAATAATCCAAAAAAAATACTTTTACGTGGCTTAAGTTATTCAAGTGACCACTCGGCTACGCTGGCCTGAAGCATTACGTGCTAAATAGTCTTTATATACAATGGAGATTAAACAATTAATAGATTGTCATTTGCAGCTAGTTTTTTTATATTATGTGCAGCTGCAAATACATTTTTATATTGCGAAAACGCTGTTTTCAAACAGCGAGTTAATTGTCAACTTCAACTGCTCAGCCAATCAGAGTACAGTTTGTAGGCGGAGACAAAACTGATTGGCTGGTGCGAAAAAACATTATAGTGGCACCAGAATACAAATTTATCAGTGTAGGAAGTTTAAGTTTAGGAATGACACCGGACTAAATTAAGTCCGACTAAATTTAGTCCGATTATAAATTTGGGCCATTCCTAAACTACCGGACTAAACGGTTTAGCGCGAAAAATGAAGTCCAGCTTGATCGGACTAAACGGACTTGAAAATCAGCGCGCTAGCTGTTAAGTCCGTTTAATCCGGAGGTTTTGGAATGGCTTTTTTCAGTATAATTTTTAAACCGTTTAGTCCGATTATAATTAACCCTTTAATCCGGTAAAGGAATAGGCCCATAGATTAGATATAATTATCTGTAGCAAATTCTCTATACTAGCTTATACAGACATTTCAATACGGACACAGTCACGTATAAACTCAGCAGTACGCTTAAACCCAGTACTCTTTATGTGCTCTACAAACGCGATGCGCCTATATGTTACCTTCGGCATTCCAGTAGTCCCAGAGGTATGAATAATATACAGAGGATCCGTCGCCAGAACACTCGCACACGGTGCTGGTTTCACTTTTTCCATCTCAACATCCCAGTCAAAATCACGACCCTTCTCAACTGGAACGTCTACTTTCTAAACAGGTAGCGCAATCAGAAGCGGTTTAAAAAACAGCCTTGTCACATTTGTCTGAACGGTATTGTAACCATACAAATGGGTGAGGGGAGAGATGGGGAGGGATTCTCCATCGCAAAATCGAGGGGCCGTGGGAGGCTCAAAAAATGGTTAAAAATAGCACTTCTTTCGGGAATTTTAAAAACTTTTGCAAAATTCAGGGTAATTTTGGTCGACCAAGCGGGGGAGAGTCCCCAAAACATGGCCGTTTGACCACGTTATCATGTATGATTGTAATATCAAATATATCTATGCCTATTCTAGGGATGAGTGCTATCCCGCCAATCCGGATCAATTTTTACTCGCAAATCTACCCCGGTCACCATGGCTGAGCAAGCGCCGAAGCCTTAAACTGCAGGCTTGTATTTACAACGAAGTCATTTCAATTTTGACAGCAAGAAAAAAGTTTCCCGCAATATGGTCTAAAATGGAGTCTAGGTTGCTTGAAATAAACACCTAGCAAATATATAGCCCAAAAAACACATGCACCATGCACGTCATACCCATAATCAAACCAGTAAACATCATAGAATAACTTTTATTGCCCTAAAGCAGTGCATACGGTCTCAGAAGTTGTGTAAACAGTAATTCTACAAATTTCAACGTTTTAAACAGCAAAAAAAGGTTCTTTTAGCCATGTAGCTTAACGGCCTACCTTGCCCTCCCTTCAGTTTCAAAAGTTACCGGCCAACTAAGCTGGACTTACAACTTCGGGTCGTCGGAATGTGATGGTAACTGGCGGTTTCCATGGTGACAGCTGGATGGCCTCATCCAATACAGGCTTGTAGGGCACCACACGCTGCGGTTCGATACCGGCCGAGCCACAAACTATCACTTTCGGCTGGAAATAAAAATCATGAAAAATGTGGTATTTTTGCATTGCATTTTTAGAATTTCACTAACATACTAGCTATGCCGATAAAGTCGCATGATTTCTCGAATAGTTATCAAAAGACTGACTTTGATTTAAATAAAATCCAAATAAAATGGCAGTTACTGAGTTACGGTTTTGACAGTTTTGACGTGATTCATGAGACTCAAAAGAAATGAAACATGAAAGTTACAAGACACTTCTGATTAGTAACTTTGAGAACAGATGTAACAGACAGTCGAAATAGGGGCCGATACTTCGTTTAGCGGCCGATCTCTAACCCTACTCAATCTACATAAACTATGAAATCCATAACAAACAACCTCGGTATGATTAATCCGCACACTCAATTCTCGCGCAGCGAATCCGCCAAAAACCACAGCATGAATTGCACCAAGTCTGGCTGTGGCCAGCATAGCCACCACCGTTTCGGGGATCATAGGCATGTAAATCAGTACGCGATCGCCGTACTTCACTCCATGAGCCGCCAGGACTCCGGCGAAACGAGATACCTGAAATTAAAAAAAAATATTTACATTATTTTACAAATGCTCTTTCACCAACGGCAACAGTTTGGGTAGAATAGAAAAGCCAGCTAATCTTAGTCAAAATAGTAATTACTAATAATAAGTTAGCAGTTTTAAGACGTATAAATTAGTTAATTACAACCTTTTTCAAGCTTATACAACCACAAAGTCAATTTTTAAAAAGTTAACTGCTTCCTAGAGACTACATAGCTATGTTTCATGTCAACTCATCAAGACGACAGTGTTTTAGTCCACTGACTTTATCCAACAGCTGAGCGTAAGTAACGTTGGTGACGGAGTCAGTGACGGGAGAGTCGTGAATCAGAGCCACGGTGGAGCCGCGTCCGGCGGACACATGACGGTCTAGGGCATTGTGGCACACATTTTGTTCGCCGCCCACAAACCTGAATAAATAAGTCAGTGGTGAAACCATACATGAGGCACGGAGGGGGTTGCTCCCCCCCCCCCCCCCCGGCTGGCCCTTTTTACAAGAGGAAGTTTTTGTTACTACTTTAAATTGCATCTTCCTCTATCCGAAAACATTTCTTAACATACATCCGGACCCAAGGGCGTACCCAGGGGGGGGGGGGAATGGGGGGAATTCCCCCCCCGAAATTTTTCCCCTGTGATTTTTTACACAAGGGTCCCCCCTTTGGTTTTTATGGTCCGGCCGGAAAAATTTTCTGATACGTCTCCAATGGACTAAATTTGGCCTGAAAATCAAAGATTTTCCCAATTTTTTTTTCTGGGGGCTGCCGCCCCCAGACCCCTGCGACTATGTGGCTTACTATTCCTCGTTATTGTCTTTCATCAAAGTTTATGCATGTATACACAACTACATTATGCTGCATGTGCATGTCTACACGAGTATATTTTGCTACATTTACTTGTGGAATACACCGTCTGATTTGACACTCCCATCTTTTGTTTTAAATTTTGTCGGAAAAATTTCTGTCATTTTGTCAGTTAAATAAAATTTCCAGTTGACCAAATTCGGTCTAAAAATTGGAAAAATCGCCAATTTTTTTCTGGGGGCTGCCGCCCCCAGACCCCTGCAACCTTGTGTCCTTTGGTTTTTATGGTCTGGCCGGAAAAACTTTCTGATACGCCTCCAATTGACAGAATTTGGCCAAGAAATCGAAAATTTTTCCTATTTTTTCTGGGGGCTGCCGCCCCCAGACCCCTGCAGCCTTGTGGTTTAGTAATCTTGCGTTTGTAAGGTGTTTTACGAGTGGTAAAATTGCTAAAAAGTGCATTTTAACCCATTACAAAAAATCGAAAGTCATTCCCCCCCCCGAAATTTTTTTCTGGGTACGCCACTGTCCGGACCAGAAGTCTCATTTTTTCGCAGAGTCAATTTTAGCTAGGAAAACGCTAGAAATCAGGAACACCCACTGTTCTAGTCTGACAGCCAAAATCTGAGACATAACAATTTTGAATTTGTAGAATTAGTTTTTCACGGTTCATAGGGTCGTTGCTTTAGGTATGGCTATCTCAACTATTTCAAAATTTTTGCGCCTTATTTCTTTCCGACGAAAAGGAAAAGGAAAGCTTGCTATGATAAACCAAATTAAAAGCTGGTTACCCCCTTGATTTGCGATTCGACTCATTCATAATCGTATTCTGCATATCCATAATGGTCATATTCGCCATACCATCGACAGAAAGGCGGCTGAGAATAATCCAAGACTTTGTTCCATGGTTTGAACCAATCTAGCTTTTTCGCCTGCTCGGCCCAAAACTCTTCTGGATGTTCGACGCTCCGAGCGAAAACGTCCGCGTAGTGACCTCCTGAGTATGGGCCGATGCTTTCTGAAAATAACGGCCACTTTACAATAAATTAAGAGTATTCTAATTTTAAACGTTGATAATTAAACCAGGCTGACCGAAAAATACTGAACACTGGGACAAAGAAAACATTGATTTCATTTCGAAAAGAGCAAAATTGAGCAATCAACAGTACAGCGAGGAGCTGTTGCAAAAGGAGACTTTTTTCACTACTGGTTCGTTGCTTTGTTCGGACTTTAATCACTTGCGTCGATGTTAGAAAATCGTGGCTTATAAAACCGCATTATGATGAAAAAAGCAAAATAAAACTATGGATGGGAGACTAAAAATAACTTTTGTAACCTTACCATTCTGCTGAGTTGACAGCTGCCTCAGAGCTCTGAGTAACTGCAGCGGTTGAGTTCTTACAAGCGTTCTTGCAGGAGCGCCACTCATCGACAATTAGCAGACGATCGTACTTGAAACAAAACAACTTCCTACAAGTTACCCATTCTGTTAGAGTTTCATATACACGTATGCAGCAGAGGAGAATTAAGGGGAGGCGTCGAGAAGGTGGGGTGTGGGGGGTAATACGCGATTTATCGATTTATTAAAAATTTGACGAAAAGTAAGGGGGGGTAGGGCCGATCAGGGGAAGAAGGCGAATCTTTTTCCTGTAGGAGCCGAGTCCGGTCCAGCGATGCCTCCGAACCCCCACAGCCATTCATGACACGAAAGTCTGGAGGATCGTCCATATTGTGGAATAATGCTGACGATGAATGGTGTGTGATCTATTCGAAGTTATGGATCTATTCAGTTGTGATCACTTGTGAGACATGGTAGGGAAACCGCCGAGGAGAAATATGTTCACCAGATGGGGCGATAAATGCGCCGAATTTAAAATTTTACACTACACGATCTAATTCTGACCATTTGCTTAGCATTACCCCTAAACGCCTCGCCGGAACAACAACACACTGTGCATGAACCATTTTACCGTAGTTCCTTTTTGGAGCGTCATTTGCGTTCAGAAACGCTCGAACGAGTAAACAAACTAAGAACCTCAGCTAAATATCGGTCTAAAACGAGTTTCAATAACTATGGTTGCAGCCGATGAGCCGACGTTTATTCAGCTACTTTATACAATATACTTATTGCATTCAATCTTTTTCACAACACAACTACCAACTAGTCAGGTGGCTACAACGGGTTGCCGACAGTGGGTAAAGGACCCTCTATTCTAAGCAAAGGACCCTCTGTTCGTGTTCAGGAGCTCAAATTACGCCTACAAACATCAAAATCTCAATTTCGAAAATTTGACCCCTTTGGCCCCCTCGGGCATGGTACCCTAGGGAGAGGGGCTTGGCGGGGTCCACGAGGGTTCTAGGCAAAAATGGACCTCGGATTCGTGTTCAGGAAGCCAAATTACCCCTAGAGACATCAAAATCTGAATTTCGAAAATTTGACCCCTGAGGACCCCCTGGACCCCCTAGGGGGGGTACCCTGAGGGGGTCATAGGGGAGTCCAGGGAGGTCCTACGCAAAAATGGACCTCGGATTCGTGTTCAGGGGCCCAAATTACCCCTAAGAACATCAAAATCTCAATTTCGAAAATTTGACCCCTGAGGACCCCCTAATTTTGAGGGTCACGTGACCCGGCCCCCCGTGAGGTCACGGGGTCACCAAGGTGGGGGGCGCAATCATTCAAGGGGGGGACCCTTCCACCAAAGTTTGGTCAATATCCATAAAGCATTTCATACGAAAAAGTGGCAACATAAGAAACCAAAGGATTAATAATATTAATAATATTAATTACCTTACTATACTATATAAACTTTCTTGCTCAAAAATAATTAAAATAATAACTAAGGATTGGCTCAACGCAGAAACGTCATTTTTACGTTATCAGATAGCCGACAGCGTGGCCAAAAAGTTTTCTATTCAAAGTCAGTTCGTAAACGAAACCGTTTAACCACTACACCTGTTTGAAAAAACTGAAAAATTTCCATACTGACGTTTTCGGGCTCGAACCTCTACTACGATGAATGTAAGATGACACTATCGTGTCATTTAATTCAAAAATATTCAGACCGTCATAACTTGCCTCAACGTAAACGTAAAAACATAAAACTGACGCCTTTCAACTCAGAACAATAGGCAATTGAATGATACATTACTTGACGTATACCACTCACGTATAAACGTTTAAATTTCCAATTCTAAATTATGACTCAAAATTAACGTAAAGTTTCAGGGCCATGTCACCCATCATTTGAAAGCTCTCTGAATTTGCTCACAAATGATGCTAATATTATTATAGTATCTTTACGCTATCGAACGTTATGGCCCCTTAATCCTTTGCTCAAGGTGCTGACTGTGGGGCCGACTCAAATCTCAATGCTACGGCAGAATTTTTTCAAATTTTGTTAGTTATAAGATTTTGTTGTTAAAGCATAAAATTTTATCAGGAATAATCCAGCTAGTCTAAACTAGACTCACTAGACTTGTTAATTAAATGTATTATACTATCCTTATTTTCATGAAAAACATAACGATCATCCTTTTGGAACGGCAAATGGTAGAAACTTTATTCTTGCTCCACTAGATGCGCAACAAAATTTTGCCATTGCACGGCTTTTTAATTTTTAAAAAATTTCAATTAACGTTAGTTCTACGCGTTATCAACGCTTTAAAGATAATATCAGTCCATTACAATTATTTTGAAAAAGATTTGATGCACTACTAGCATCGTACTCACAAGTTCAATGTTTACATTGAGCAGTTACACGTGTACTTGCTCAATGTAAACATTGAACTTGTGAGTACGATGCTAGTAGTGCATCAAATCTTTTTCGCAATATTACATAAGACGAAGTCGCTTCACAAAAAGTGACATGGAAAATTTTTATCGATATTAAATGACTTCATACTGTGCATCTGGTCAACCTACTCTAAACTAGACGCACTAGATTTGTATTATACTTATACTATCATATTCATAATGATAATGAAACTCTCAACTTCACATTGAAGTATCAGTTAGAACCATGTGTGGCATTATGACGTTTAGCTTTCGAATCTCGGGCAGTTGCTTGGTTCCAAAGTTATACGCAGCGTAAAATGGAGTTTATTTGTCTGTTGCTAACAAATACGTTTAAACGTTGCTACTGAAAACGCGGTATATACTTAGCATCTGTTTCATTAAAATGTCTAAAAGAAGCGTTAATGCTTCACACTACACTGCTATGCTGTGAATTTGACTTTAAAAGGGCGTAAAATGAAGTTATTTTTTCCTCCGCAGAATCCTCCGCGACAGGCCATTAGCAGTTAGTTATTTCTGGAGGTTAACCACAAAAATGGCAACAACTTATGCTATGAACATCGTAGAAAGATGAAAATTATGTTATTGGAAAGACCGTTTTTAGCCCATTCAAAATGACATATCACGTGATGGCGCAACTTCCTGAAAATAAATCCAAATTTCACTTTATAAGTTTTGACGTACGTTAAACGTTACGTCACGGGGTCATGTGACCCATCATTTGAAAGCTCTAACAATTTCCTCTCCAATGACGTTTAAATTATTATTGTACCACTAACGTGTAAAAAGTTATGGCCCCTGAAAAGTTTTCCTAAAAGGGGCTGGTTGTACAGATCACCCCATGGGTGATCAAATCCCAAAACAATGGAATTTGGGCAAAAATTTAAAAAAATTTTGCTATTTTTTTTTAAAAATGGAACATAAAATAGACTTAACTAAGATAAATACGACATGGTCGAACTAGTCTAAACTAGACGCACTAGACTTGTAATAATATTAATATTAATATATATACACTATCCTAATCATAATGATAATGGAAGTCTCGACATACGATACCCAGAATTTTAAAGTACTATACGTGTTATCCAGACGTTTACCTTTCAATTCGCATCTACTCGTCTGGTTCCCAAGTTATACGGTACGTGAAGCAGAGTTATTTTTTTGTTGCATCCAGCAAGGTCTAATACGATGCTACTGAAAACGCAGTACTTATTATCTGGTCCATCCAAAGACGTAAAAGAAGCTTCGTATTACTGTACTATGCTGTGATTTTCTCTTAACCAGGACGTAAATCGGAGTTATTTTTACTCCGCGAAGCCTCCGCGATAGACCACTCGTTGTAGTTAGTTATTTTTGAGGTTAATCAGAAAAAGGGTCGTAACTTTCGCTATGAGTGTCGTAGGACCATAAAAAAGGGTCATGTGAAAGACAAATTCTGGAACTTTCAAATGATATGTTACATGAAAGCGTAATACCCAATAACACGTCAAAATTTTGAATAATTTTTGACGCACGTTCAACGTTAAGTCACGAGGTCATGTCACCCATCATTTTAAAGCTCAGACAATTTGCTTAAAAATAATGCTAAAATTAGCGCTGTACCACTACCGTGTCAAGAGTTGTGCCCCCTTAAACCCCTTGCTAAAAGGGACTGAGTACTGACTACGTAGATCACACCATGTGTGATCAAATCTCACTGTCGGTGTCTTAATGCTCAAAATCGAAAAATGTGAAATTTTCAAATGTTATTAAAAACATGATGGCATTTACTGATTTGTCTAACTAGTCTAAACTAGACCTACTAGACTTGTATTAATAATATTAATAATAATAACAACAGACATTTCAGATACAAAAGGGCTGCCTTTGCTTCGCAACTGGTAGACAAACCCAACATTTCAGATACAAAAGGGTTGCCTTTGCTTCGCAACTGGTCGGCAACCCAATAAGTAGTAGTTACTGTTGTATCGAACTATGAATGAAGCCTTTCTACGTGGCTCCTTTTCTTTTTTGCGTGAAGTACCAAATTTTGCTCTTGGAGAGGTTGTAGAGCTAAAAAAAGCAGTAGATGTGTGCCTATGGTGTGGACATAATCATCTTATCCACAATTAGTGCCCGCGTTCAATATTTCCTCTGGAATATCGACACTAAAACCTAACAAATCCTCACTCGACAGAAAAGTTTGTGGATCAATATCATCAAGCAGCAATCCAGGTAAGTGTTAGCGATATCCATGTTGCTGCCACCATTTTTGCAGAATTGCCAAGAGAATCATGAAGATTTAATTATGTTTACAAGAAACACAAAACTAAACAGATTCTATAAATTATTTAATTACACTTATCACATACAAAATTCAATATCAAACAAACAAATGAATAACAAGTCAATTCACAGTGAGTTATTACAGCAAGCACTGTCAACAAAAAAACAAACATTATATTTGGAGAAAACACTGAATTACCTGGATAGATAAATAGATAAATATTACGAGAAACTGCGATCCATTACCTAATTTTCCCACGTAGACTAGTCAGCTTTGAGTGTATGCTATAATTCATGAGCGTGTCGTCTAAGTCTAGCTTGCTTGTAAGCTGTGTCAGTTCAAAAAATGAGCGAGCTAAGAGCAAAAGAGCAAAACAGATTAGCTCAAAAATAAAATAACTCAAGAATAGCTTATCCCATTCGGCCCCAGACTTAATATTATACTCATCCGATTTTTTCACTAATTCATCAATAATTGGTATATATACATTAATTGATTAAGTTAAACAACTTGTCGTTGAAACGCTAATGCGGCTGATTTTTAAAACGTACGCATAAGATGAAACAAATTGCACAAAAATACTCCAATCAGCAAACCCAATAGAAAACTGAAGCCAGCCGTAAAAAAACAAATAACCCCCAAAAATAGTAATACTAAACATGTTCCAACACAGTCTCTTATTTGCTGATGGTGTATACAAGAAGAATACAAACAGTCAGTCACATAGCATAGTTGATCAAAATAAAAAAAAACTGACAATATAATTTTATGAATGGAAACCACTCCAGCGTTAGTATTTAATATGTTCCCACAACCGATAAAAGAGCGAAACATCATACCACTAACACTGTATAACCTGTACAGATCTTACTTACTTATTTACTTACCGCTGAAGTGTCAATTTGTTAACAGCTATCACACCAAATCAAGGATATCGTCAACAAAATATATACAAACATGCCCGTTTCACACTTAAGGTAGCGCTCAGCAAAAATAGTCATGTTTGGCACTCAGCTCATGCAATTAGCAGCAATACCACACTCATTCTACGTCAAAGAGGCCTCAAAAAAACGTATTTACAATACTTTTCAGCACTTTAATGTGAATGTGTCAAATTTTATGGCCATGTCGAATTTACTATTCACACTAATTTTGTTTTTGACCTAGCTCAGCGAAACTGTAACCGATTTTGACGATCTTGGTACTGATTGAAAGATCTTTCAAAATTCTAGACGTGAAAGGTCTTCGATTTTTTATTTCCAATTTTGATTTTTCAAAAAATCGATTTTTCAAAAATCAGTTGGGTTTGAGCGGCTATAAAAAGTGCTGCGAGCCAAAATTAAAAAATCGAAAAACTATCACGTCTGCATTTATATTCTTTCTTTCATTATGCAAAATTTCAACTCGATCGTAATTGGCAGCAGGGAGCCAGGTCAAAAAAAAGTAGTCAACTTCGCTACGCAAAAATGTGAGGTTTGCCCACACGTTTCACTTTTTCAAAAATTAAACCTTTCCTAGTAATGCATATTTCCGTTGAAAAAATTCCCAAAAGCCATAATCAATTTTTTAAGAAAATAAATCAAAAAAATGACGTTTTCGAAGATTTATCAGCTTTTTAGGTTATTCATTTTTTAATATCTACTTTCGCGGCTAAATAACTCAGCAATGCTTCCATACATTTGCATGTTTAATACATCAATTTAAAGCTAGAAAAATGCACATTTCAGTGATATGAGTAATTAATTTATATTGCCATAAAAGAAATTCAGCTAGGGCTACAAAAATCGTCAAAAATTTTTGAAAAATTTTTTAATCACAATATGCACATTAAATGAAAGCTCTTTTTATTCTGAATAACTTTTCTTCTAGACATTATGGTCAAAAATGTCGCTGAAAAAAATTAAACACCAAAGTTGGTTCCCCTGAGCGCCACCTTAATACAGCTGCTATAATGATGTATGAGTGAGTTTGCAAGTATAAGACGTTTGTAACTGTGAAGTATAACCAAAAATGCACATATTAGCACTTTCCAAGCGAAAAATGTTGATTTATGGCTTTTTAAAAAATTGAAATTAGTCGAAAATCATCATTATTCGACATATTGGGGCTAATCTTCGAAAATTATCACCAATAAAATTGTCATATCAGCCTGAAGTTTGATCATCATAAAGTAACGTATAATAATATATTTAATTCAGCTTCGTCTCCAACATATTCAACGCATTCGTACCAAAAACTATTTTCCAACTACAAAATAGGTGAAATATACATTGCTAAACTGACCTCACATATCAATTGCTACTGTTTTTTTCCCAGAAACTAGGTATAAATATGCATCTTAAAGATTTCACTTTTCGTTAGTTATTCAAGGCATTTCATGTTGGCCTTAGCCTATGAACGCGATGCATTTTCCAATTTTGATCGCTGCGTTTTATTGATATCGTTTTAGTTTTTCCTTTGAAAGATACCTGCAGACTAGAAATTTAATTTAAGAAATTAGAGATTTAATAAACTCCTTAATCAAAAGACGCTGCTCATGACTTGTGAATTAGAATGGTGTTATCAAGAGTACATAATAGCGTCTCACTCTATATAGAAGAAGAGTGAGACACTCTCCAGCCTGCCTGTGTTCTAGCACAGGTAGATGCGCTGTTCGTTTTCAAGCTACATGTTGACATTTTGTGCAACATGTTGTTGGCCAATCAGAAGCGAGCTCCTATTCTCTGATTGGCAGACGCCTGTGCACGTGCTCCAATCAAAAAACGGGATAGGGATAAAAGGTTAATAACTCATCATTTATTTATAGTCTGCTTGCAAAAACATTAAAAAAGGTTTGCAAATACCTTTGGGGATATTTTGGCAAACTTTCAGCGAAATTGATTGAGAAACTTTTAAGAAATTGAGAAAAGTTTATATCTCCAAAATTTCTCAATCAATTTCGCTGAAAGTTTACCAAAATATCCCTAAAGATATTTGCAAACCTTTTTTAATGTTTTTGCAAGCAGACTATGAATAAATAATGAGTTATTAAGCTTTTAACCCTATCTTAATGCTTATCAACGCATCAGCGATTATATACTAAAGTGTGTTACGCAGAGAATCTACGCGCTGATTGGCCAGTCACATGTTGCACAGAATGTCAACATGTAGCCTGAAAACGACCAGCGCATCTGCCTCTGCTAGAACACAGGCAGGCTGGAGAGTGTCTCACTCTTCTTCTATATAGAGTGAGACGCTATTATGTACTCTTGGTGTTATGGTACATCATTTTTTCGTTTGAGAGACTTCTAGCTTATTTTTACACAACTTGTTGTAGGGGAAAAACATTTTCAATATTTTGTATACACAGTTTGCTGAAAGAAAAACTACGCCAATCTTTTATATTACACAATTTGAAGTAAAATAATTGCACAACAGGTTTTAGCTGACCCACTGGTCAGCTTACTTGAAAGTGTTGCTTAATACCAAGAGTACATAATAGGAAGAGTATGACACTCTCCCTATTATGCCTGGCAGCGCGCGTCCATTGCGGAGCGCGAAATAGCCAGTTTATGCACGGTTTTGAGGGGGGGTACCCCCCCCCCCCTCAACTGAAGACGGGGTGCTGAACTGAGGGGGGGGTACCCCCCCCTCAGTTCAGCACATCAACGAAAGTCCTTGTCAGTGTCTTGAAATGAGGGGGGGGGTACCCCCCCTCAACTGAAGACGGGGTACTGAACTGAGGGGGGGTACCCCCTCAGTTGAGTACGGGGTATCGTTTTGAGGGGGGGGGGGGTACCCCCCCTCAGTTGAGTACGGTGTCTTCAGTTGAGGGGGGGTACCCCCCCCTCAAAACCGTACATAAACTGGCTATTTCGCGCTCCGCATTGGACGCGCGCTGCCAGGCATAATAGGGAGAGTGTCATACTCTTCCTATTATGTACTCTTGTTAATACTTACTGAAGGTTTTGCCGCAGATCGGGCTTGTTTAACACTGGAAATTCGACCTACCCCAAATTAACAGGTAAGTCAACACACTCTTTATTCTATACAAACCAAGTATACAGTACCTGTTGCGCTGTGGCGCAACAGGAAAAAGCGATATTCGTCATTCAATATATTGAACCGTAATTTTAGAAATTGAGGAAAGGACTTTTTCTCCACTATGGCAGGTACACTTTGACTTGGTCGTTGCAGGTTCATCTATGTAGCCACAGACAAGTACAGTGTCATAGTAACATTGAAACATGCATAATGGCAAAAAACTGAAAAAAACTTATTTGAATACTTAAATTACTAAAATTTGGAAAACTTAAACTTAAACTTAAATTAAAATCAAGGCCGTAACTTAAACTTAAACTTAATTGTTTTTCAAAATGAGAACTTAAACTTAAACTTAAACTTAATTAAAATCGAGGGACGAACTTAAACTTAAACTTAAACTTAAATGAATGAGGGCATACTTTTAAAGCCTAGAGAGTAGCATCCAAGCTAATGCGTGCACTGGTGAAACCCAGGTGTGGCCTGTCTCAGGGGGTCGGGTGACGCTTGGTGGAAGCAGCCTATGCGTCTGCTGGCATCTGGCGGCAAGCTTTTCCCTCGTGCTTTCGGGGTGGTTCGTAGCGACTCAGCCCTCAAATTAGCTGTGTATCCTTGTGTTGTTATGTGCGACACCGGGCCGCCCTGATCAGCACTGGTCGTTGGGTGATTAGTGCGTGAGTGAGTATCAGCTCTAGCTTGATGCTGAGCATCAGTGACGTCTTGAATTCGTAATTATGGCAACCGGATTTATTCAAAAATTGCTACTTATAACCAAAGATGGCAATTTTTCTTGGAAAATGCAATTAATTTATTGTCTACGCAAAAATAAACAGTAGCAATTGATATGTGAGGTCAGTTTAGCAATGTATATTTCACCTATTTTGTAGTTGGAAAATAGTTTTTTGGTATGAATGAGTTGAATATGTTGGAAACAAAGCTGAATTAAATATATTATTATACGTTACTTTATGATGATCAAACTTCAGACTGATATGACAATTTTATTGGTGATAATTTTCGAAGATTAGCCCCAATATGTCGAATAATGATGATTTTCGACTAAATTTGAATTTTTTAAAAAAGCCATAAATCAACATTTTTCGCTTGGAAAGTGCTAAAAATGAACTCAGCGCGTGCAAAAACCTGTAAAACTTTTTTTCGGTTAGAAAAATTAAAATTTTTAGCATAAATGAGCTAAATATGTTGCTAAAAAAGATGAATTAAATATGTTACTACATGTGTTACTTTATGAAGATCAAACTTCAGGGTAATGTTACGACTTTTACGGTCATATTTTTTGACGATTTGCCCCAATATGTCGGAAAACGATGATTTTCGATAAAAATTGATTGACAAACCTCCCTCACCTCAGTTTTGCTATGATGTATTAAGGTGGCGCTCAGGGGAACCGACTTTGGCGTTTAATTTATTTTAGCAACATTTTTGACCATAATGTCTCGAAGGAAAGTTGTTCAAAATAAATAGAGCTTTTATTTTATGTGCATATTGTGATAATTTTTTTAATTTTTAGGATAATATTTTGTTGCCGTAGCAAAAAAAATTGTTTACATATAAAATGATTCTCATATCACTGAAATATGCGGTTTCTTAGCTTTAAATTGACGTATTAAACATACGAATACGTTAAAGCTTTGCTGAGATATTCAGCCATGAAAATAGCAAATCAAAAATGAAAATCCTAAAAAGCTGATAAATCTTCGAAAATGTCAAATTTTTGATTTAATTTCTTAGAAAATTGAGTATGGCTTTTGGTAACTTTTTCAACGGAAATATGCAGTCCTAGGAAAGGTCTAATTTTTGAAAAAGTGAAACGTGTGGGCAAACCTCACATTTTTGAGCAGCGAAATATACTTTTTTTGTACCTGGTTCCCAGCTGCCGATTGCGATTGTGTTGAAAAATTGCACAATGAAAGAAAGAATATAAATGCAGACGTGAAAGATTTTCGATTTTCAAATTTTGGCTCGCAGCACCTTTGTAGTCGCTCAAACACAACTAATTTTTGAAAAATCGATTTTTTGCAAAATCAAAAAACGAAATGAAAAATCGAAGATCAATCACGTCTAGAATTTTGAAAAATCTTTCTATTGATACCAAAATCGTCAAAATCGGTTGAAGTTTCGCTGAGCTAGGTCAAAAACAATATTAGTGTGAATAGGAAATTCGACAGGGTCATAAAATCTGACACATTCACATTAAGGGGGCGCTCCGGGAATCAAGGATTTGGGCCGTATTTTAAAAACAGCCAAAATGACCTATCATTCTTGAAGGAAAGTTGCCCAAAATACTATTTCTGATGTTTTGACGTGCATATCTCCATAGCAAAAAATTTGGAAAAAATTGGACGATTTACTGATTTTATTCGATTTTTACACAAATTCAGCAAGTAAGCCAGTGCATCAACGCTTTTTGAGGTTTTTCAAACAGACGATACGTAAATTTTATTAGTCGTAATGAAAATTAAAACAATTTTATTGCGTTTTGTGCAAAAAAATCGCACAAGAAACCATTTTCAAAAGCAGCAGACTCAAAAATAGGCTGTGTGAATACAAAACCAATTTTTCAGCATTCGATTATAAAATGCTGGTAAGATATTTTTCTACAAAATTTTGCACAATTATAGCCTTAGGCTCTGCGCAGTTGAACAATTTTTTAGTTTTTTAAAATAAAGCTTAGAAATTTTTTTATATGAATGTTATTGCTCAGAGTTCGACTTCGAAAACACATAATGACATTTAAATGTTTTTATTTATTTAAACCAACAAATGTTATTTATTTAAACCCAACATAAATGTTAAAAACCAAAATAATGTTCAACTAGAAAAGCACATAAGCTACATTTTGGTGTATAAAGTGTGACTATACGCAAAGTATAAGCAGAGTTATCGTTTGCCGAAAATTCACTCACGTTTGGTGCTCTGGGAGTCACGTGACATGATCAGTGATTGGAAATTTTGCCTCCAGTGCTCTTTTGTGCCATACTACATATATGTATACTAAAGTTTGACATTTGCCAACTTTTTTGCCAATTTTCGATGTAACCCCCGATTCCCGGTGCGCCCCCTTAGGCCATGTTTACATTGAGCTTTTTTCCAACTGCTCGAGCAGCTGAAAAAAAGCTGGAGCAGCTAGAAAAACGCTGGAGCAGCTGAAAAAAGCGGATAAGTATGGCGGTCACTACAGACTAGCTGCTCCGTTGCTATGACAATTGACAACGCTGCAGTTCCCGCATTTTTCCAGCTGCTCCGGCTTTTTTTCAGCTGCTCCAGTTTTTTTCCAGCTGCTCGAGCAGCTGAAAAAATGCCGGAAACGTCGAAAAAAAGCTGCAGCTTTTTTTCAGCTTTTTTTTGTAAGCATTTTTGTAAGCATTTTTTGTAATAGAACCCCTATTCACAAATTTGGATTTTTTGAGCTATGACCCCTTTAAAATTGAATTTTCGGTGCTTTTGGAAGTAAGCGTAGGCCAAACTTTGAAGCAACAAATGGCTGTAATCTTTGTTTTCGGATAGTTTTGAGTGCGTTATGATGTTTTAAGGCATTGTCTAGGCCTAATTGGCAGGATTCTCTAGGTTAAGCTGGCAGGTTTTTTTTAAATTTATTTTTTATTGCCTAAGCCTGAGCCTAAGCCTAAGCCTGAGCCTAAGCCTAAACTTGAACCTAAGCCCTAAAGGCCGATTCACACGGTGCGTTGTTGCCGCTGCGATTTTGACGCAAAACGCAAACCGCAGGTCGTCGCAAGTAAAACGCGCTGTCTGAACAAACTTTGCGGCCTCAGTGCGTCTCGCAGACAAGTTTGCTGTGTTTTTACTGTCTCAAAACAATGGCAAATTGCCCCGCGAAACTTGTTTAAACCAACACGTCCGCGGCATCAAAACGCAATGAAATCGCAGGTCGAATAGCAGTCTGGCGTTCAAAACGCTGCGGCAAAATCAAGACGCAGGCATTCCGCACTAAAAACGCTGCGTCTGCTCAGACATTGCGTTTTGCGTGCGGCAAGCTGCGTTTTGGCGCAGCGGCAAAAACGCTGCGGCAAAATCGCCGTAAAATTGCAGCGTGTGAATTGGCCTTTAGCCTAAGCCTAAACCTGATACTAAGCCTAAGCCTAAGCCCAAGCCTACATTAAGGCCAAGTTTGAATTTGGTAAAATTTGGTCAACAAAAATTGGACGTTTCTGGCAAATTTGGCCAACTTTTTGGCAAGAACCCGGTCAAAGAGCCTTTGTTCTGATTCTATAAAATTGTAAACAATAATCTGACACCATTTAGACACGACTAGAACAGAAAAAACAAGGACTTCGGAAAAAAAGTTGCGTAAGCGTCCTTTACTGAGGGTTCAAATTTCGAGGGTTCATATCTCAGAAAACCCAAAAAATTAAATAGGGGTTTTTGAAACAAAAATGCTCCAACAAGGTGCTCTACTCAAAAAATAGGTCCACTATTCCCCCCCCCCCAACTGCATTTAACCCGAACTTCCTTTAATTTGATGTGCATATCACATGAACACTTTTTTGACAATTTTTGAGCATTTTTCAGCAAAAAAATAGATTTTCACGGAAATAGCTTTACAAGCCAGTGTCTTTATACGTATATAATGATTTTGGAAGATTGAAAAAGACTACCAGCACCCGTATTCATAAAAGTGCAAGCTCGGCTTTTTATCCTAGCTTTGAGCAAGCCCGGCTTAAAATCCCGGCTTAAAAATCTGGTGATTCGTAATGAATTTATATAATGAATTTGTAACGAATCACCTGATTTTGCACTTGGAATTGTTACAACTATAAGACTTGTAAAGTTGAGCAACAGGCCCCTGGTGTGTTTTACTTGAACATACTTTAAAATTTTCGGTGTTTTATTAAGTGCGGTGTAATTATTTGTGAAATAAAGCAGCATTTTCTGCATGATAATGAAACTGCAAAAATGCAACTCGTTTTCGAGCGGTCGCAAAATTTGATTTTGAGCAAATCGATAGTATTTAAGAAATTTAGTTAAGGTGGCACAGGAAAAAAATATTAGTACAAAAAATGTAAAAAAAGTACAAAAAGTTATAGTAAATAATTATAATTAATAATATAAATAGTTATAATAATTAGTAGTTATAGTATATAAAGTTGTAATCTGGCCTGGCAAGTTTGTACTTTTTTTGTACTTTTTTTGTACATTTTTTGTACTTTTTTGTACATTTTTTGTACTTTCTTTGTACTGTTTAGTGCAAGTTTGTACTTTTTTTGTACTATTTTTGTACTTTTTTGTGTATTTTTTATTCAAATCTTTTGTGCTATTTTTGTACTTTTTTTGTACTATTTTTGTACTTTTTTTGTACTTTTTTGTTTTAAGGCTGAATTTTCCTTAAAAAATGGATAGTAAATCAAATCAATTAAATAGGCCTTCAAAAACTAAAAAAAGAGGTTAAAATTTTTAGTCATTTTTGTACTTTTTTTGTATTATTTTTGTACTTTTTTGCACTATTTTTGTACTTTATTTGTACATATTTTGTCATTTTGTTTTTACGATGTGTCATAACTCTGACACCTATGTATTTCCCGCAAATAGATATGCCCTGCTCTGGCATATTTGTGGGGAATAGGTATATTTTTCGGTAAAAATTTCGGTGGTGATCTATGTCCCTCACAGCGATGCGCCGAATAGTATATATAAACTTAACTGAATACCGAGTTACTGCTTAATATATAACAGGGACGTAACCAGGGGGGGATGGGAGGAATTCCCCCCCCCGAAATTTTTTCCGACTGAAATGTTACACAAGGGTCCCCCTTTTGGTTTTGTTCTATTCTGACGCAATTCTTGCCGTTGAATTTCATTTAAATTTCATTTAAAAAGCTGAGTTTTCCTATTCGGCTGCAAAACTTGTACTGTACATTTAGCAAGCTTATTAGCATTTTTCCGCTACAGATCAGCCAACTTTCCTATCCTACCCACACTGCTGCCCTTGTTGAAATGCATTTTTATAATAATATAACATACTCGCACACGCAGGCACACTCAAAACACAATTAGAAAAATGATACAAAAATAGTACAAAAAAAAGTACAAAAATAGTACAAAAAAAGTTCGAAAATTGTACAAAAATTGTACAAAAAAAGTACAATAACTGTTAATTAAAATAAGGCAAAAACTTAAAACAAAAAGAAACATATTAAAATGTATGAGACAAATCACAAAAGCAGTTTTAAAAATAGTACAAAAAAGTACAAAAATAGTACAAAAAATTACAAAAAAGTACAAAAATAGTACAAAAAAAGTACAAAAAGAACCAAATTTGGAAAAAACAATAACTTAGTCTTATCAAACAACAAAAGTATCAGAGCAAAAAAAGTATACCACGGTGATCCAAAATGGCTAAAAAATATAAAAAATGTATAAAATATTAAATCAAATCGGTTTTAACCCATTTGATTCAGATTTCGTCTATTTGGTTCGGGTTTACGAATTATGATGTCTGCCAAAAAACGCCCTGGATCCACTTCAACCTCATCAGCGCTCAACGATTGTTGCGTAAAATGTAAAAAGAAGGTGAAGACGACCGAAAAGCGGTTTCTTGCGATCTGTGCCTGGGATGGTGCCATAAATGTTGCTCTACGGACTCGGTGGTGAACGTTTCCGATGCTGTTTATGCGGCGATCAATGGCGGCTCTGACGACATCGGATATTTCTGCCCAAACGACAAAAGCGAGGTATTTGAACTGTATCGCGATTATGAACGGTTTAAGACGGAAATAGATTCGAAAATGTCAAATATGCAGCAACAGATTGACAATCTAAAACGCGAAATCGTAGATAATCGTGGAAGTGAAAACAATATGGACATTCAAGCTGAAGTTCAGGAGGCTATAGAAAAACAGTCAAAGCGCCTGAATGTCGTAATCATCGGATTGCTCGAAGCTAATACGTCGGTAATCCGTTGTAATCAAGATAAAGATCGGATTGTATCTTGCTGCACCAAACTTGGTATTGACCAGCGCCATATTACTGATATTTTTCGCGATGGCCTGGTTAAACCGGACGAAAATGGACGCAAATTCGCTAGAATAGTGAAAGTCAAATTTGACAACTCAAAAAAGAAGATGGACTTCCTAAAAGGTTTCAAGTCGTGTGTGGGCAATTTGCCGTACTGCTACTGTCGACACGATATGACGCATCGCGAGGGTTTGGCCAATAAGGCTTTGAAGGCTAAGTTACGAGCCGTGCGAGCTAGCAATCCCGATGCCGACCTCATTATTCGACGTGGTATTATTGTTCATCGTGGTTCTTGGCAACCTTTTGATAATGTGTGTGTTAACCCCGGAACCTGAGATCCTTGCCCGCCTCAAAATCAACATTTGAAGTGCTTCTACACAAATTGTCGTGGCATATTAATTAAGGTTCACATTTTCAATGCTTTCGTAATGAACCATCAATCTACGATTTTTTTTGACTGAGACTTGGCCAAGTGAAAATTTACCTAGCAGTATTCTTAGTTTATCAAAATTTTCAATTTTTGGAAAAGACAGAAATGGCAGGGGTGGAGGAGTCGCAATACTGGTCCCGTATTCATTTAAATGTTCTGACGTTTTTTTGCCACCACGTTTTGACCATCTTGAAATTTGTGCCATTAACTTATTTTGTAACACTGATTGTTTTTGTAGACTTATATGTGTGTATCGCCCCCCAATTGTACATGGACCGAAACTGTTTTATTAATTGAAGGTTTAAAGTTTCTAACAGTAAATTGTAAGTCATTTGTAATTTGCGGGGATTCAACTTTCCCAATATAACTTGAAACCCCCCGGTAGCTTCTGAACCTACATATCTTATGAGTTCTTAATGTACATCCTGGAAGAAGGGCTAGAACAGTTTGTTTCTGAACCAACACATATATACTGCTGGAAACATTCTCGATTTAGTAATCGCTTCTAATATTTTCTTGGTGAATGCTTTAACTGTTTCAGACCCGGTACTATTTGATCACTTTTCGATATTTTTTAATTTGAACATTAATGTAAATAGTTCGAAATTACCAAATCAAAGATATGATTATAGTAAATGTTCCGATTTGCGTGTATTTCTGTCTAATATTGATTGGAGTAATTTTAATAGCTTTACCAATATTGAAACTTATTGGTCAGAATTTGTTAAAGTTTTGCAGCATGGAGTTAAGATGTTGGTTCCTGTAAAAAATAGAAATTTTTCAAAAAGTTTTCCTTTGTCTCACGAATCCAAAAATGCTTTACACGAAAAGAAAGAATGCTGGAAAAACTTTAAGACATTCAAAAATAACTTTTGGAAGTCATTGTTATCGATGTGGACAAAAAAGTGTCGTTAACTTGTTAACAAAGACCGCAGATTATATGAAAACAATGTTGCTACTGCATCGTCTAAAAGTTTTCATTCATATTTTAAAAAAGCGTTAAAAAGAAAAGATTTGATTCCAGATCTAACAGGTAATAATATTTTAGTTATTTGTGATAACGTTTCAAAAGCTATATAATTGTTTCAATGATTATTTTTGTTCTGTTTTCCCAGTTGATGATGGTGAAATACCCTTAATGGAGCCAAAAACAACTCAGAAATTATCCGATATTAATTTTTCATTTGAGTTGGTTAAAGACGGGTTGTCTAAAGTCCCAGCTAGTTTTTCTAGTGGACCCGATGGTTTACCAGCAGTACTTATAAAAAACGTATCAACGGATATTATTACCCTATTGTGTGTGCTTTTTATAAAAATTTTTTAAGAGGGAATTTTGCCATCACAATGGTTTATCGCAAATGTTGTGCCTATTTTTAAGGGATCTGGAACATCTAATAGTCCTAAAAATTATCGTACCATTTCTCTCACGTGCACAATCTGTAAAGTTATGGAGCACTGTGTTAAGGACGTACTTTTAGACTACTTATTACATAACAAACTGCTAACTCCACAGCAACATGGTTTTTTACCAAAATATTCGACTTTAACAGAGTTGCTAGAGTGCATGAACGACTGGATTGTGCAGCAAGAATTAGGCAAGGCAGTTGATGTTGTTTATATCGACTTTTGTAAGGCATTCGATTCTGTCGTACATAGTAAATTGTTAACTAAATTGAATGCATATGGCGTAGAAGGTAAGCTCCTCAAATTTATTGAGGCTTTTTTGAATGAACGATGGCAACGTGTTGTGCTTGAGAAGGATTTTTCTGATTGGATAAAGGTTTTTAGTGGAGTACCGCAAGGTTCTGTTTTAGGGCCGTTTTTGTTTATTTTATTTATAAATGATTTGCCGGATATTATTGAGTTTAGCACTGTTAAGCTAACATATATGCAGATGATGCTAAGGTATATAGTAGTATAAAAGCACCCTCAAACATGAAAATCCCGGCAGTGCAAGATGATTTATGTAATTTAAATAACTGGTAAATTCAAAAACGATTTTGTAATAGCCTAACTCTCTGTCGCACTCTGCCTTATTAGGAACAGTGTCTAATTCTTGGTCTAAAACCTCTGTATATTAGACGTCTTGCTAAGGATCTTGTTTTTGTTTATAAAGTTGTTTATGGCTGCATTGATAGCCCGAACGAGTTATTTAACTTTGCTATAATGTCTCAGCTCCGAGGTCACCCCTTCAGAATGCACACGGAGAAAACTAACTTAGATGTCAGGAAGTATTTTATTAGTAACAGGGTGGTTCAGGCTTGGAATTCACTGCCGTATCAGGTAATAGGAGCCAGGAATGTAGACCAGTTCAGATCTAAACTGTGGGAACAGGAGAATATTTGGTCAAAGTTTGCGAGAACGCAGGTGTTTTAGGCATATTTTGTTGGTTGTTTAGTTGCTTGTTTTCTGTGGTGCTTAATAGCATGTTTTTTGTTTTTCTTTCGTTACCCTTGTTTTGCGGCCTAGAAATTTAATTTGATTTGTTCGCAATTTTGTTATTTAATTTTTGTTTTGTTTGCATTGTTGGAATTCGCCAGTGTAATGGTACTCTGCAGTAAACTTTTTCGTTTTTTCGTTTTTCGGTGCGAAAAATGGCAATTGACGATAAACAGTCGTAAAACTATAACACTTAAACTGCGTTACAATTGAACTACAGATCGTTAAGATATAGACGGCAGTTTAATTGAAATTGAACCTTGTGTTAGAGATCTTGGGGTATTAGTATTGACAACGTTTTCTTTTTCAAGTCAGTGCGCCTCAGTGGTCTCCAAAGCTTCGTCATAGGTGGGTTTGATTTATCGTAGTTTTAGCAGTCGAGATATCGTTTTTATGAAAAATATTATTGTTACGCATGTCAGACCAATTTTAGAGTATAATTCAGAATTCTAGTCTCCATACTACCTGAAGGATATAGACAAGCTTGAGAATGTGCAGCGAAAGTTCACCAAGAGGATTCAAGGTATTTCAAATTTGTCCTACAAAGAACGCTTGAAGGTGTGTGATTTAGAATCACTAGAATTCCGACGTATTGTTAAGGATTTAGTGCTTACTTTCAAAATTATTAAGAAGCTGGTATATAAGTATAAATTTTCACGATTTTTTTGAATATGCACCAAATGTGGGAACTCGAGGACATCCGCACAAATTGCATCAAAAACACACAAAATCTACTTTAATTTTGAATACCTTTGCTTTTCGAATAGTCAGTGTGTGGAATAGCTTACCTCAGGAGGTAGTTGCATCTCCCTCCCTGAGCATTTTTAAACACAGACACTATTTGATTTGATTTGATATTTAAAACCAAAGCCAACCCAGGGTGAAGCGTTCGGCCAGGAAGCATTGCGTTTTTCAGGCAAAATCAATGGAGTTCTCTAGGCAGCTACTTATGCATGTATGTAGAAGCTCATCCTGAAACACTGACAAAATTTAATCAAGTTTCAACATAAATTGAAGTTTATATATACATAGATAGTAGAAAAAAAGTAGAAAAATAGTAGACAAAAAGTAGAAAATTAGTACAAAAAACGTTTTTTACGAAATTCCAAACAATTCAAATTTGTGACCAGAGAATGGATTTAGAACTCTAGAAAACATTAACTAACACACACTTAGTTTTGTATCAAAAGTATAATTGACACAAAAACTGAAAAAGTAGAAAAAAAGTAGAAAAATTGTAGAAAAATAGTAGAAAAAAAGTAGAAAAAAAGTAGAAAAATAGAAGAAAACTGCAGAAACTAGTAGAAACTGCAAAAAATAAAAATTTGCAAACATAGTAAAAAATGCAGTTGTTCGAAACAAAAATGGCTGTCAAGACTTGAAAACACTGACAAAATTTTAATTTCGATGCCAAAAATTTAAATCTTTGAAAAAACTCAAAAGTAGAAAAAAGTAGAAAAAATGTAGAAAAAAAGTAGAACACAGTTTTCTACTTTTTTTCTACTTTATTTCTACTCAGATTTTTCCTGCCGCCGCCTCAGCGGCGGCAGGTCTTTATACTGCTTTTTGGCATAAGCTGGCCACGAAGCAGTTTGCATGATTTACGTGTTCAAGTTTTTGTTTGTCGGGGGCTTATTATTAAAAGTTGCTTACAGTTAGATAAAAACCGTAGTACAATTTTATTAATTTTAATTTTATTACTGTATAAGTTATGTATATATTGCTGCAAATGCAATTTTTATGTTTAGTAATAAAGGAGGTAAGATTCTGAAGTTTTAAGTTTATGATGCCCCCTTGGCCATAATTTCAATGTGGTGTTGCGGTGTTGTCATTTTTTTAACAAAACATTTCCAATAACTAATCCAAAACATAAATTTCTGGCTTAAATGTCAGTCAAAAAAGGGGCGACATGACGTCTAGCATAAAATCAACAATAAATTAAATAGTTTTGTGGAATAATTATTACTAATGAAATTAATTATTAACTAATGATTGAAGTAATACTAAAAAATCGAGTGATCGATGTCAATGATTGCCAATGATACATGCATATTCACGTCGCAAAATTTCATTTTTGACATAATCTCGGAATTCAAAACCTATATAAATAAATGAATGAAGGTGTCCATGTGCTGATGTATGTACAGCTCTGGGCAGGGGAGAGCATTCGTGAAATTGAGATTTCTAAACATTTTTGAAAAATACTATTAAGTATTCGACAATTTTACGCGGCAGGGACAAACTTAGTGTAAGTACTGACTGTTAACAGCTAAAAATTACTGAAAAAATTTGCATGAAACTGCTGCTTGTTTCCTGTGAGAGTGCACAGTTCACACCATACATGTATGTATGAGGGGGGATGGGGGGGAGCCCCCTCCCAAAATCGAGGACCCGGGGGGAGGGTCCCCGAAATTTGGGCAAAATTTAAAAGAAATTGTACTTTTTGGCGAAAATTTTGCAAAATTTAGGGTATTTTTGATCAATCTGTGGGGGAGGCTACCCAAAATTTGGCCGGAGAGGCCTCCCCAAAATTTTGACCCCGTTACATGTATATGGTTCACACGATACCATATACATACCATTGTACATACCATGCATACTGTATGCTGTTGATTGTATATAAAAGACTGTACGTTTTTGAAAATTGTACTTAAGGGGGTAGTGTCGCGAAAGCAGTCGATTTTGCGTAACTGTAAAACATTTTTAGAAAAGGATAAGACATCGTTCTTTATATATTTTGAAAATATATGTTAAGGCCAGTATTTTCGCCAAGTTTCATCAAAATTGATGCAGCATACTGTTAGCAGTGAGGTCGCAAAGTCGGAAAAATGACGTTTTGAAAACCTATTCACATTCGATTTTTTCGTCACAATTATCAACTTATTTGTTTAGTTTGTTTACATAGACTAAAAGAACATATGCTGTAGTTTATACACACAAACTTTAGTGCAAATTGCTTGAGTGGTTTCGGAGTAATACCTGTTAATACTGTGAAATTGTGCGTAAACAGTGAAGTATTCACAGCAATAATGATAAATTGTGAAAAATTTAGACGCTTATTTTAAAATCAAAAGAAAAACGAACCTTCATTTTTCTTTTTTCTCATTTGTGGCAAAATACTGTACGTGGACACGTTATGTGTGCTTCACAAGCTGGCCAATCTGATATCTGGCTGAATTTTTTGAATTTTCATGTCCTTATTGTGTGATGTCTGGCTTACAATCGGTGATTGGTTCAAGATGTTGGTAGATATTGGTAGTCTCTACTGTCTGGCAGTACTTATTTAACACAGTATAGCATTGGACTAGTTTCTCAGTGAACGTACAAGTTCAAGCAAAAAGATCTCTTTTTGCAACCTATGAGCAAAACTGCTTTCGCGACACTACCCCCTTAAGAAATTTTTTTTCAATTGTATTTCTTTTCGTCCTAACGGCAATTCGGCCTTCCAGCAATTCGGCCTAGCGGCGATTCGGCTTGTCGGTGTCTTGGGCCCGTATTCACATACTAACACTAACACTTAAAGTTAGTCACAGGACGGATTTTGCGTTCAAAACGGGTTTAAAAACTGTTCAAAACCAGTTCAAAATTTTTTGAACTGGATTTGAACAAGCAACTTTGGACTAGTTTTGAATGTTTTTTAGACGTTTTTTGAATATTTTTGAACTGGTTTTGAACGTTTTTAAACTAGTTTTGGACTCGTTCAAAACGAGTCTAAAACGAGTCCAAAACATTCCCAGCGCAAGTTTGAATGAAATTTGAACTCCTTTTGAACGAAATTTGAACTAGTTTTAAACTAGTTTTGGACGCGTTTTAGACATACGCTGGCTAATTTTGAACTCGTTTTGGACTGATTTTGAACTGGTTTTGAATGTTTTTTGGACTAGTTTTGAACGTTTTGTTTTTCAGCGCTTGCCTGCACGCAGGAATTTTGAACTCGTTTTGAACCCGTTTTAAACTAGTTTTGAACTATTTTGTGGCATTTGGTGAGGCATCCTAGAGCCTCCCCAGTGCGGTTGTATAGTATTTTTCTCTCACTGAAGCGCCCTGTACGTAATACGTATATTTCCCTGGTGCAACTGAGGCGGGGGGGGGAAATTCAAACTGATATTTTTTCACCGTGAAAACACGTTTTTATAGGTTTTCGCATGCGCTGAGTTCATTTTTAGCACTTTCCAAGCGAAAAAACGTTGATTTATACCTTCGCGAAAAAAATCAATTTTTGTCGAAAATCATGTTTTTTCGACACGCTGGCGCTAATCATCGAAAATTATGACCAGTACAGTCGTAATATCAGCCTTAAGTTTGATCGTCATAAATTAACACATAATAATATACCTTATACAGCTTTGTTTTCAACATACTTAGCTCATTTATACTAAAATTCTTAATTTTGCCAACTAAAAAAAGAGGCGAAATATGCATAGTTAAATTGAGCTTACATATCAAAAGTTTTAGTTTCTTTTTGCGTAGACATTAAATTTATTACATTTTTCTAGAAAAATATGCATCATTAGTCATAAGTAGCGATATCTAATGAAATCGAATGCCATAAATACGATCTGAAAACGTCACTGATGCTCAGCACCAAGCTGGCACTGACAGGCAAATTTGGTTTAAAAGTGCAGCTTTATTCATAATTCCACAATAGCAAGGGTCCTTTTATTTGATGCAAGCAACTAAGACTAACCTTTGCTGACCCACCTACTAAGCCTGAGCCTAAGTACTAAGCCTCAGCCTAAGCACTAAGCCTAAGCCTAATCTAAGCCTAAACCTAAGCACTAAGCTTAAGCACTAAGCCTAAGCCTGAGGCCTAAATTGAAGGAAAAACCATCTAAGAAGCATCAGAAACATTTTTACCGCACTAAAAACCCCAACTAGCTTCATATTTTGAAAAATTTTGCAACTATGGCCCGGAATTCTCACTGAACCTTACTTGGGCTGTAACGCTTCAATAAGCCTGGTCCTGGTAGCTTCAGAAAAAGTTCTGTAACTTTTCGAAGCCTGAACCGATTTACAAAATTTTTTCAGCATATAGTAGCTTAGAAGTTGCTCTTTCAATGGTAACAGCAGGTTTTCATTTGATTCAGTATTTTTGACTAAATCCAATTTTGCGCAAAAAATTTTATGTAAAGTTTAATTTTTGGACAAAGTTTGATTTCCAGCTAAAGCTTACATCCTACAAACTTCTAACCTAGCCTATTCGAAAGAGCGTTCAATTTTGACCCCCCCTAGGTTTGGGGGATATAGGGGGACTCCGGATCATTAGTCGTTTAAATGCCGTTTTTCCGACTTATTCGACCCCCAAAGGTTAACACCAATAATTTCACTTCAGATTTTTATTAAAAGGGGCGACAGCTATTTTGGGGGCTAGAGATCAGATTGGGGGCATGGCTGACGATGGGAGTTTCATATTTTTATTAAAAGATGGGGTAGGAAGCGAATTAGAATCGAAAATAATTTTTCCCCCCCCCCGCTTCAGTCTGACCTATTTCCCTTATTTAAACACCTTGTTTGATTTTGGATGTTAATATACATATATACATACCAGGGTTGGCAAGTCTCGGGTTTGCGACCGAGACCAGGCAACCGAGACCACCGAAACGAGACCTACGAGACCGACACCAGCCCTTGGCGGACCTTTTTTTCAAGTTTCAATTTTAAAAATTTGAGATATATACTTCGAAACGTGAAAAATGAGTTATTAAGGTACAAAAAAGTGACCATTAGGTTAGGTTGTATATATGAGTGTATGACTTGGCGAAGTTGCGTGAAACTCAACATTGGAACGACCGGATGCATGAGAGGAGGTGAGTGACAACCGGAGAATAAGATTATTTTCCCGCTATTTTGTCAACTTTTGGTTATTTTTTAAAAGTTTCGCACAATTCTTCGTGTACCACATTTTATAGTGCATTGCATACATATATTGTCACTTTGGCAGCCTATATCAGGTGCCAGCGTAGAATCGTCCGTGCTGGTGCAGTAGTGCTATGTACCATCAGAAGTTCTGATAGCAGACATCATCACGGACCAGAAAAGTTTCTCACGCTGACACAGTTATGTGGGGGAAGGTTTGATGCCCCAACCACCCCACAGCCCAAAAAGCATTTGATTGTACTTAGATTGTTTCAGATACTTAATATTTTGACAAGCGTTGAGACTTGAGAGGTTGGGGCTTAAGAAATTCAATTAAACTGCCACCCAATTCGAGATTAGTAAAGTCGTATATAGAAGCCAGCAAATTTTTAATTACAAATCAGCTACGAAGTTAGCACTATTTGGTATATAACTGGTGGTTAGTAGTTTTACTGTTTAACATAAAAGGTTCCACATACAAATGCAACATCGCTAAGTCAGACAACCCATTTTAGTTCAAACTTTAATATAAAATCTAGCTTGATGTACAAAGTTTAAACTTGAAGTTAGCCAGAGTTTGCCGGTGAACTAACATTCTTCTGCAGCAGACAGTTTTGACCACTTCATGATTGGCATTCTATTTGGAAACTTAAATTGCAAAAAAAATCTTTGTGATGTTGGAAAATTTTGAAAACTTCAAGTCTCATCTGAAATACCGAGACCACCCTATGGCAGGTCTCGGTTTTCCTACCGAGACCGAGACCGAGACCAGCCTAGTCTCGGGTTTTTTACGAGACCGAGACTGCCAACCCTGATACATACGTATATAATAAATGGAATAAATAGCACCTATCGGCTGACTGAATACACTGAAATAAAAGCCACTATTTTAATCAATAAACTATATATATATATATATATATATATATATATATATTATTATAGTTATTGTTAACTAAATCAAGTTACTGAACTAAAATCTAGAACGGTTTTTCTAGCGATATGGCACAAAATACTTGGGACGAACAGGCATATCAAAGAAACAGGGGTCAAGGAAAAGCATGGAAAAACCTTGAGTCCTGATAATGAGATTAAGATAGTACAACTGCCTCAATTTCACAGCTCCCTGCAGTACGACCCATGAACAGTAGAGCACGCATAATGCATCAACTTTTCCTTGCTCTTTCGCTGCAGGACAGTTCTCTCAGAGCTTTCAAAAGTTATACCACATGCGGTTTAGGTCCTTTGTACCTGTGAGGGTGGTAGACAAGCTGTTTTGATGCTAGAGCGATTTCTTTCATAAATAAAATATTTGAAAAAATTTACATTCTGTCCGGGCGGACAAGATGTCCTAGGAAATCCTGTTACACCAGGATTATCATTTATTATCCGAGTTTTATTATTCTGAATATATACCATCAGTCTGCCTTTATATCCTAGTATGAATACCAGTCAGCATACGTGGGCAGCTCAAATAGCAAATTGAGGGGAGGGGGAGGCAGCCACCGGGGAGGAAGGAGTTGCGGAGCAACTTTTACGCAAGTTCTGCTTGGTGAGCCACAATTTTTGTAGTGGTGGGGGGCTGAGCTTGCCATGCCACCTGGTGGGGTGAAACACTGAAACCGACCTTCCCCCCCAAAAAAAAGAGATCCACCCACGCCCATGTATGCCAGTAAGCAAGGATTAAAAGACGGAAGGGTGAGATACTAAGCCGAGTTTGGTGCAAGTCCAGATAAATAGCCTGGCTCACACTTTTATGAATAGCGGCGCTGGAAAGAAATGAAATGAAAGGTGGGCTGGTTAAAATCGAAAACGGGGCTAACATCGCGAAGCGGGGAGCTAATGTCCCCCTAGAAGGGTTGGAAGTCTTGGTCTCGGTCTCTGTCAAAACCGAGACTAGCCCAGTCTCGGTCTAGGTGGTCAACAAAGAGTCTCGGTTTATACCCGGTCTCGGTTTTTCAGAAGCGTCAGAAGTGCGTCGTTTTGAGAGAGACCGTCTACATTTTCTTTTACTCAAAGAGTCGGGCTCCACACAGAAGAAAAATACCCAAAATTGTCGTGCTGTTATAAGTTTATGTATGTACATGTCAGCAGTCAGACCATACTCTAGCAATTTTGCCTAAAAACTTTAAGAAGTCAATATATAATATATATATATATAATATATATATATATATATATATATATATATATATATATATATATATATATATATATATATATATATATATATATATATGTCAGAAAAATAACCAGTCTCGGTTTTTGCAGTCTCGGAATTTGGTCTCGGTCTCGGAAAAAAACCCAGACTTCCAAGTTCCATCCGTACCTACACAGCTCTTAGGCATAAAGTATAAACGCCATTGCAGAATATTAGCATTCGGAAATGAATAATGATGATGTGAAACGATTATGTAAGAGCTATGCAATGCTAAATATTGATGAACGCGTTATATATAAGCGGGCGCAGAAAAAACCCACCACTATTATTATATTATGCCCTACCTCCCCTTATTATATACTACTATATATGTATATATATACCCTCCCTACCGCAGTGCCAGGTCCCTCCTTCCTTCGTACGAGGGCATGACCGAAATTAGACGGGGTAAAAAACCCTTGTGGATGAAATAACCACTTTTTGAAAATGGTCTGGTGGTACCTATGTTCGAAAAACCTAGTAGCTACTCCAAAAGACTCATTATGGATCGAATTCTGAAATACTGATAGTCAGACTTTGTCATTTAGAGGTCCCTTTAGAGCGGAAAGTAGATAGTTAGAGGTCCCTTTGGAGCTGAAAGTAGATAGTATACATCTGGTACTATTGTCACTTTTTTGCATGTTTTTTAATAACCTGTTAATGCTGTTAGTTATAACTTGTTTAAACGCCAAATAAACGAACAAAACTAAAATATGCCCGTCACGACCAGTCACACCCACTTACGGTACCCTTCACGGAAGGTTGATGCGGTAAAACTGAAGATTTCGTATCCATTTGAAGCGTAATCTCAACTTTCTAGTCTTTTTCAACGTTTTCAAGCGAAATTAAGAAGGTGTTTTGTTTTCAAATCTAAAAATTAAAAATTTTATAATGGGCTGCGAAAGGCCGTTTTCTAACTTGTGTACCTGAACCTGAGGCCCCATAGCAAATCTGCGTATAGTTTTGGCATTACGTAGCATTTTGGCAGGCCCCCTCTACTGCTCCGCAGACGTGTCATAGCGTTGAAAAACTACCGCTAACACACTTTTCGGGTGATTCATGGGGTGGGTTTTTCCCCCACATGGGTTTTTTCCCCAAATTGGTTTTTCCCCAGCTTCCCGCCGAAAAATGGTAAGAGGTTTGAGGTATATAGCGGAGTGAAACCGGTCTTTTGGTTTTTGATGACAGATTGATTGACGGATTTTTTTGGTTTTGTATAGTATTTTTTTTGAAAACGTATATATAGTCTATGAGCTAAATGCGGTTTTTCCCCGCGTGCTATATATACATATTATATACATAATATATACCCAGACCCAGTACACGCAATACAAAGTTTGACACATCTAACACATCTAAAAGTTAACCTCACCTGGAATGAGTAAAGTATACAGTAAAATAAGTCTACAGTAGAACAGCTATATACAAAACTATTTATATATACTATTATACTAAACATTGCATGCAAATATTGAAGCAATGTAGACATACCATACGATGAAAATGGACAATTCAGCAGGCTTAAAAAAGGTAAAGAGAACATAAATGCAACCATTAGAAAACATCCAAAACTAGTCCAAAACGAGTCCAAAACATTTTAAACTAATTTTGAACTCGTTTTGGACGTTCAAAACTAGTCCAAAATCTGTACGCTGGCTGCTGAATTTGTTCAAAACGAGTTCAAAAAAATTTGAACTGGTTTTGAACAAAACAAGCGCGTTCAAAACTAGTCCAAAATTGTCAGCGTTTTGAACTAGTTTTGGACTAGTTTTGAACAAATGGTTTTCCTGTGAGTGTAAACACTAACTTTAACCAAACTGACGACGTGTTTTAGCCGAAAAAGTGACTGACAGTTTCCTTGTGTATCCTCATGTTAAGCTCTCTTGTTTAAACGGCAAATAACCGAATAAAATTAAAATATGGCCGTCACGACCAGTTATCCCCACTTACGGTACCCTCCATGGAGTGTCGATGGCGTAAGAAGTAGCCATAAAGTGCAGATTTTGCATGTATTTGAAGCGTAATAGCAACTTTTTGGTTTTTTTCAACGTTTTCAGGCGAAATTAAGGTGTTTTGTTTGCAAATCTGAAAATTCAAAATTTTATAATGGGCTGCGAAGGTGCACCGGCGGTCCGCGGTGCAGGTTCGGCAGAAGGGGAAAAATTTAAACTCACATTATTTCATCGTAAAATAACATTTTTATAGGTTTTCGCACGCGCTGAGTTTATTTTTAGCACTTTTAAAGCGAAAAAACGTTGATTTATGGCTTTTCGAAAAAATTCAAATTTTGTCGAAAATCATCATTTTTCGATATATTTGGGCCAATCGTCGAAAATTATCACCAATACAGTCGTAATATCAGTCTGAAGTTAGTTCAGCATAAAGTAGCACATAATAATACAATTAATTGAGCTTTGTTCGCAACATATTCTGCTCATTTATACTAAAAATGTTAGTTTTTTCCAACTATTACATATATAAATAGCCTAAATAAGCATCGTTAAACTGAGCTCACATATCAATGGTTATATACTGTTTCTTTTTGCGTACATAATAATTTAATTATATACATTTTACTACAAAAAAGCCATTTTAAGTCAGAAGTAGCAATTTTTAATAAATACGAATACTATAAATAGGGATTCAAAACGTCGCTGATGCTCAGTATCACGCTGGCGCTGACAGCCAATTTAGGTTCAAAAGTTCAGCTTTATTTTTGATTCCACAGTACCAAGTTCCCTTTTATTTGATGCAAGCAACTAAGGCTGATCCTTTGCTAACCCACATACTAAGCCTGAGCCTAAGCACTAAGACTCAGCCTAAGCACTATAGCAGGCGGGGAAAAAAATCCCGCATTTTCGTATTTCGTCATGTAGCTCATAGACTATATATACGTTTTCACGGGAAACAAAAAAAATCTATCGTAGGCCTAACCTTGCTCTAAACGCTGGGACCGGTTTCATTTCGCTATCTCCTACCGTTTTTTGGCGGGAAGCCAAAAACTTGCCGGGGAAAAAAACCCATTTGGGAGAAAAAACCCATGTGGGGGAAAAACCCCACCCCATAAATCACCCGAAAAGTGTGTTAGCGGTAGTTTTTCAACGCTATGGCACGTATTAGGAGTAGTAGAGGCCCCTGATACGAAAACTATACGCAGATTTGCTATGGGGCCCCAGGGACACAAGTTGAAAGCTGCCCTTCGCAGCCCAGTATAAAATTTTGAATTTTCAGATTTGAAAACAAAACACCTTAATTTCCCCTGAAAACGTTGAAAACAACTAAAAAGTTGCGATAACGCTTCATAATGCATGCAAAATTTGTACTTTATGGCTACTTTTTACGCCATCGACCCTCTGTGGGGGGTACCGTGAGTGGGCACATTTTCCTTTCATTTGGTTATTTGGCGTTTAAACAAGAGAAATTAATAGGTTAAAATCAAAAACATACAACAAGTTGGCAATAGTACCAGAAAATACTACTTTCCAGTTTTCCACCCCAAAAGGACCTCAAAATGACCGACCGACTGTTAGGCCAAGGCCAGTATTTCAGAATTCGATCGAGAAAGTGTCAGTTTGCGCATTTGTACTAATAATAAACGTCTTTTTGCACTACCATGAGTCTTGGAGTAGCTACTAGGTTTTTCGACATCACCAGACCATTTTCAAAAAGTGGGTTTTTTCCCCCACATGGGTTTTTTTACCCCGTCTAATTTCGGGCATGCCGTCCCTCGTACGAAAGAAGGAGGGATCTGCCACTGCGGTCATGAATAGAGGAAGGGTAGTCCTCTGTAGAAGTGTTTTTACATTTGAGCTCGCATCTCTTAGTACTGAGAAATGAGACTCCAAATTTCACCTCCCTTGGAGCCATGTCGGGTCAAAAATGGGGGGGTCCAATTTTTGACTCATAAAAAATACCAGCGAGACCCCTTTTGGATACCGCGTACATACGTTTGCCTACAGGGACTGTACTATACGTTGGCAAAATTTTAGACCTGTACCACGTACCCAAGTTCCGGAACTGGGGTGGGTTTTTTTCCCCCAAAAAATGGGGTGGGTTTTTTTCCCCGCCTGCTATAAGCCTAAGCCTGAGCTCCGAGTCTAAGTGCTAGCCTAGCACTTTGGTGGCGGGACCCCCCTATGAGTTGTTGTGCCCCCCACCTTGGTGACCCCCTGACCCCACGGATCGATCGATCTAGCGATCGACCGGAGGCTCCGGCTCCGGCCGGATTTGAGCCTCCGGCTCCGGCAAAAAAAGTGCCGGAGAATTTTCATTGTTCAAACTTTAGCCAAAAGTTCAAATTTTGAGAAAAAATCGCAAGATTAGCAAAGCGGTTAGTCGATTACAGTACTTATATTACTGCCAGTTCTGATGGAGATGACTACCCTTCTCTAGCAATGTGTATGTTTACGTCTCCAATTCATACATGGGCAAGGTGGTTGAAATGAACCCGGGAAAACTAACAATTTCTTGCGCGGTCCCTTTACCCCAGACGAAGAAGTCCATTGCAAAATGTAGTTTGTAGTCATTTTTAATCTATGTAAATAAATTCACTGTCAGTGGCCCATCCAAAAAAAGTTTCAGCGGGAATCACGTTTTTGTGATGGGTTAAAACACACATGTATGAGGGGTGGATGCGGGCCCCCCAAATCGAGGAGCCAGGGGTCCCCGAAATTCGGACAAATTTTAGCAAAAATGGCACTTTTTTGGGAAAATTTTGCAAACTTTGGGGTATTTTCAGTCGTTCATTTCGTTTTTGCTGCGATAAAACAGCTAAAACAATGCATTAAATAGTGTATTAAGCAAATAAATATAGACAACGCACCTATATACACATGCACACGCTTTAACGAAACTCAAAAGCAAGGAAGGTGTGATCCAGAAAGTTGCAGGGGTCTGGGGGCGGCAGCCCCCAGAAAAAATCTAGGGAAATTTTTAGGCCAAATTTGGTCAATTGGAGACGTATCAGAAATTTTTTCCGGCCGAGCCATAAAAATCAAAGGGGGGACCCTTGAGTAAAATTTCAGTCGAAAAAAATTTAGAAGGGGGAATTTCCCCCATCCCCCCCTGGCTACGCCCCTGTCCACAAGTAAATTCTGCATAATGTACTCTTGTAGAAATGCATAGGCTTTAATGTTGATGAAAGCTAATAACAGCGAATAGTGAGCCAAAAGTTGCAGAGCTCTGGGGGCGGCAGCCCCCAGAACAAAAAGATATTTTTTCAAGTTTTCGGTCAAATTGGTCAATTGGAGACGTATCAGAATTTTTTTTCGGTCGGGCAATAAAAACCAAAGGAGGGACCGCGCAATCAAGCTAGAGTTGGACTGCGCAATCATTAGGAATGCGCAGTCAATTAAGAGTTGGACTGCGCCTGCGCGGACTATTTGTAGTTTTGGACTGCGCAGTGCGCGGTCCCACTCTTATTGGCTGCGGAATCCTACTGACTGCGTAGTGCGCAGTCTAACTCTAGTTTGACTGCGCCTGCACAGACTATTTGGGCGCAGTGGCCGCAGTCCAACTATTAATTGGCTGCGCAAATCTTATATACCGACTGCCCAGTTTAACTCTTGTTTGACTACGCAATCAATCTAGAATTAGGCTGCGCAGTCATTAGGATTGCGCGGTCAATTAATAGTTAGACTGAGCAGACTTTTGGACTGCGCACTCAATCTAGAGTTAGACTGCGCAGTCATAAGATTGCGAGTTGGACTGCTCAATCAATCTACGGTGAGACTGCGCAGTCAATTCTAACGTCCGTTATGCGCGCGGTTCTTATAGTTATATACTCAGACCTCAGAGCAGCCCTCGCTCCGCTCGGGCTGCGCGGTCCAACTCCGACCGCTGCGCGGTCGCGCGGTCCACCCGGGAAAATCCCGGGTGAATCCCGGGTCTTGCCCATGTATGCTCCAATTGACTAAACTCGGCCTAAAAATCAAAATTTTTTCACACTCACGCTGCCGCCCCCAGACCCCTATAAGCTTGTAACTATGTGACTTAGTGATTTGAACTTGAGTTTTAGCTCTGATGTTTTCGGCCGGTCAAATATGTTTGCATGTGCATGTGCTGTTATTTCGCAAATTTTTGTGTTAAAATAGCAAAAAAGGTAATTTTCACCCATTTTCCTGGTTACAACGTGGCTGATATACGCCTAAAATACAGGGGTCGGGGAACGGGGGGGCGGGCGGTAATCCCCGGAAGCTACAGACATTTACGGCGTCGTATCTTCTACAAAGTGCAATCTTTTCCAAATTTGTCTATTTTTTTGGGTGTATAATATATTCTTATATACGTATATATATTCTTGATAATTTTGCAAGGTTTGACTAAAAGGGGGAGGTTCAGACGGACACCCTGAAGGCTTGAACAACCAGCTCCCTCTGACTCCTGACACCTGCCCTTGGTACCGCAGTCAAAATGCCATACTGGTCAATTTGACTAAATTTTTGACTTTTTATCAATGTTGATGAAAATTTTTTGTGAGATCACCAAAAACGGGACCAGTCAGTGGCCAGTGGTCGTATGAGTGTGTAAAGACATATGTATAGAAATGGGGCGTGACTGTTGAAACATTAAAAAATGCTGTTCCGAAAAAAAATTTTTCACAATTGTCAACATGTTTTACTAATTGAAATTTTTTTGTAAAACACTGCCTCAGGCTCCAGCTCCGGCTCCGGCATTTTGTATCCGGCTCCGGCAAAATTTTACCTCCGGTCGTTCGCTAGCCGGATCACGTGACCCCCAAAAACGATGAAACACAAGGGGGGACCCTTGTGAACTTGAAAATTTTTTTCAAGGATTTGGACGAAAACTTGTTAAGTATGTTCCAACTTCCAGTAAAACACAGCTGCTAGTGTTTTTCAGCATTTCAAATTTACATTGACGTGTAAGTGCACTGGCTTGTGATATATAGAGGCATATATAATGTTTCAGATGCCGCCTGTTCGCCCGTCGAGCAAGGAAGCGAATTTGGAAGCGGCAGAATACGAGCGGCTGGTTGCTGACATTTCTGCTTCAAGGGTTTTGATATTTACTGGCGGAAATGACCAAAGCAAGACTGAGCAAGTCAAGAAGGTATGACATATAATCTGTTCAGTCAAACTGGATCGGGGTGAATTAGAACAGCGGCGGCTAGCACTGTTCTACTGAAAACCCCAATGTTAGGTTATTCGTACAGAAAAATCTAATTCTTGTTTGATATTGCATACCGCTAAATCAGTGGCGTAGCCAGAAAAGAAACTATTTAGACAGTTTTTTGTTTTTTAGGTCAAATTTGGTGAATTAGGAACGTATATTATCAGAAATTTTTAAGTTCAGCCATGATAATCAAAACCATTATGTATATAGTTATACAAGTTTTATATTGCCTGGCTACCCCCTGATTATGTATTGTTCATGTTTTTTAGTGTTTGTTATGTGTCTCAAATCGTATATATGCATTTTTGATTTTGTTTTTTCAACTTTCAGATTAAGGGCATTTTCAGTCAAGTCGGAGAAGCGAATGTGATTGTGCGAGATTTTTCGTTGGATTATACTGTGCCAGAAAAAAAGCAAAGCACCGATGCTAAGATTGCAACTTTGACCAATGGTATTGCTTCTAGTAAGTGAAAATGTGTGTGTTTGGGGCACTGGGGGCGGGGGGGGGTGACGAGGCCACCACAACGGGCAGACAGAGTGACATAATTTGTAGTGAAAGCTGTTTTGTTAACGTGATTAGTGCTCTGTTAGTACACGCTTTAACAGTAAAGACCATATATATATATATATATATATATATATATATATATATATATATATATATATATATATAAGTGGCGGATCCAGGAATTTTTTTCGGGGGGGGGGCGCCACCCCCCCCCCACTCGGCCATTACAAATACAATACAAATTTTCTGGTGCGGGGGTCTGGGGGGCGGCAGACCCCAGAAGCTGAGCACCTTTTCTGTTTTTGACCCCGCGATATCCTCGAAAATCTGTAACTTTTATCAAAACACACAGTTGCGGGGCTCTGGGGGCGGCAGCCCCCAGAAGCTGAGCACCTTTTCTGTTTTTGACCAGGGGACATCTTCTAAAATCTGTAACTTTTATCAAAACACACAGTTGCGGGGGTCTGGGGGCGGCAGCCCCCAGAAGCTGGGCAACTTTTTTGTTTTTGACCATGCGATATCCTCGAAAATCTGTAACTTTTATCAAAACACACAGTTGCGGGGGTCTGGGGGCTGCAGCCCCCAGAAGCTGGGCAACTTTTCTGTTTTTGACCCCTGGATATCCTCAAAAATCTGCACCTATTTTCAAACTCTATATACTAAAGTAGAGAGACGTTACTGTTTTTGAGGGTATTGCTATGGACAGAATTTTTTCAAAACTGCTCCGTTCACTATGCCGCAATTAGCAAAACGATAGATTACAATGCAAAAAAGTGAGTTAGTCGTATCAGAAATTGTTTCCAACCTGGCAATTAAAACAAATGGGGAACGTCACATCAGTGTATTAGACCAGCAGGGGTACCATACATGATGGTATACAAATTTGGTGAGCAAAATTTCCAAATCCTTAGCATTTGCCCCGTATTTTGCCCAAAAAACCTTGCGATCAGAGTATCATACAGTGTATTACACGAGTAAATGCAACACAATGTACTCTTGTAGACATGCATAGGCTTTGATGATAGATGATAACAAGGACCAGAAAATTGCGGGGGTCTGGGGACGGCAGCCCCCAGCAAAAAAATTGGAGAAATTTTTGATTTTTAGAGCAAATTTGGTCAATTGGAGACGTATCGGAAATTTTTTCGGTCGGGCAATAAAAACCAAAGGGGGGACCCTTGTGTAAAATTTCAGTCAGAAAAAATTTCGGGGAGGGGCGCGCCCGCGCGCCCCCCCCCCCTGGATCCGCGCTTGTATATATATATATATATATATATATATATATATATATATATATATATATATATATATATATATATATACACATACGTGGGCAGCTGGACAAATCTGGGGGGGGGGGGGGGGCGAGCCAGCCACCGGGGGGGGGGGGGGTGCGGAGCAGCTGTCCTGCTGCTTTCGTGAGCCACCGTCCAGCAGTCTGGGGGGGGTGAAGCACCTGTCTGGGGGGGCTGAGGTTGCCTTCTGGGGGGGGGGGTGAAAACCCCCCCCCACGCCCATGTATATATATATATATATATATTAGTGATCGAACGGGATCCCGAATCCCGAGGGTAAAATCCCGATCCGGTCCCGATCCCGAACGCAAATCCCGATCCCGATCCCGAACGTAAATCCCGATCCCGAACTCAAATCACGAAATTTTCGGGATTTTGCAAAAGTTTTTGCACGTCCCAAATTTTCAATTTCGTGTAAATTTTCTAAAAAATTTCTCCGGGGGCTCCGCCCGCAGACCCCCGCTACTATATATGACATGATAACTGTGTTACAGTAACAGTTGTTGTTCATCACTCATCTTGTTTATTGTGTGTTCAAGTTCTCATGTGGCCCACACAGCGGTGGACGCGGATACCTGTTAATTATTTTTAGTGACATGTGCACATAGTGTACAATACATCTTGACGTTATTCGCACTGCTACTTTAAACGAACTTTGCACTATTACGCATTACTCTAATTTCTCTAAAATTGGAGTCCGACGTCGTAAATTTTTCAGGTTTTGGGGGTCGGGAAAAATGTAGCGATCCGCGCAGGGTGAAGCGGGTACCAAAGGGTCGACCCTCGGCTCAAATTTTCCGACCCAATTTCCGATACGTCTCCATGTGCCCAAATTCAGTCTAAAAATATAAAATTTCCAAATTGGATTTTTTCGCGAGGCTGCTGCTCCCATAGTCCCATACTGATGCAAATTTGTGACTTAATATCGCTTGCTTTCATACATGTAACGGGGTCAAATTTTTTTGGGGGGAGGGGGCCTTTGTGGCCAAACTTTGAGACCCTCTCCCCTGATTGACCAGAAGCACCCCAAATTCTTCAAAATTCCGTAAAATTTACTCAAAATTGCCATTTTTACTAAATTTAGCCCAAATTTTCGGGACCCTTCCCCCCTACCCCTCGATTTTGGGGGGTCCCCTCCACCCCCCTCACATACGTGCTTGCAAGGGCGTAGCCAGGCGTTGAGTCGCAAGGGTCGCGACCCCTTCCTTTTGGTAGAACCTGAAGAAATTATCAACAAGGGTCTACCCTTTGGTTTTCTTTCACGTCCGGGGTCCGGCCGAAAAAATCTCTGATACGTCTGGAATTGACCAAATCTGGCCAAAAAATCAAAAAATTTTCAAAATTTTTTACTGGAGGCTGCTGCGCCCAGACCCATGCAACTCTGTGGCTTACTATTCCTTTTTATTATCCTTCTTCAAAGCCTATGAATGACTACAAGAGTATAATTATACATATATATGCTGCATTTACTTGTGTAATACAGTGTCTGATGTGACGCTCCCATCTTTTTTTAAATTTTGCTGTCTAAAAAAATTCTGATATATATATATATATATACGTCTCCAGTGACCAAATTCGGCCTAAAAACAGAAAAATTCTGTGTTTTACTGGGGGCTGCCGCCCCCAGACCCCCGCTACACTGAGTTTATTTAATTCAAATGACAAACACTGCATTTTGTTATGCAAAAAAATGAATTCTGGCGGCTGACACCCCTAAAAACCCGGAATAGTGAGTGTAAAAATGCGAGCAAAAAAGTAGACAGGTGCAACCCCCCCCCCTTCTCAAAATCCTGGCTACGCCCACCCCCCTCCTTTTGATTGAACCTCAAGAAATTGTCAACAAGGGTCCCCCCTTTGATTTCTATCGCCCCCGAAAAAAATTTCTGATACGTTTGTAATTAACCAAATTTTGCCTAAAAATCAAAAAATTCTCAATTTTTTTCCTGCTGCCGCCCCCAGACCTCTGCAACTCTGTGGCTGACTAGTTATTATCTTGCACCAAAGCCTACGCATGTCTACAAGAGTAGATTATGCTGAATTTACTTGTGTAATATACTGTCTGATGTGACGTTCCCATCTTGTTTTTAATTTTCCTGTCGGAAAAAAATTTCTGGTGCGTCTCCAGTTGACCAAATTCGGCCTAAATAGTTAAAAAATTTCCATTTATGGGGGCTACCGCCCCCAGACCCCTACAACGTGTGACTCTCTGATATTGCGTTAGCACTGCGAATTTAATAGTGTTCAAATTACTGTACCTAAACATAAAAATAAATGTTAAAAGGGTATTCTAACCCATTACAAAAAAGTCATTCTCCGAAATTTTTTTCTGGGTATATATACGCCACTGACTGTGAATTTATTTAGATTAAATGACTATATAAATGGCCACAAACTACGTTTTGTAATGTAAACCTTTCGCTAAAAGATGTAAAAAATCTTTGGTTCTGGCCTAGGAGCTGCCGCCCCCAGATCCCTGCAGCTGTGTGACAGTGATTTTGCATTTTGTTTTTGTGTCGAAATTGCAAAAAATTGTGTCGAAAATGCAAAAAAGTAATTTCATTCCATTACAAAAACTCGAAAAGTAATTTTCCCCCGAATTTTTTTCTGGGCACGTCAATGCGTACCTGCACAGAAAATGACATCGTTTAGGAGATCCGAGATAGCGGGTTAAATTATTATTGGGAAAGTGGTGTGCTAACAAGCTGGGGGGGGTTGGTGGTACCCACAGAGTTACATCGGGGGGTACAACCCCCCCAGATTCGAGATTACGGGACAAGCCCCCCCCCCCTCAGATTTGACCAATCGGGGCAAGCCCCTCTACCTGGTGATGAACAAAGGTGCCCCAGATCGTTGTAAAATTCTTCAAAAACGAACAAAGAGCGAAGAAATCCGTGAAAATATCCTAATTTTGCAAAAAATTTCCCATTGTTAGGCAAAAATTGGAAATTTTTGCGTTGTCAGTTTAAACCACCGGAAAAACGAGCAAGCCCCTCCAAAATTTCGAAAAATCCGGGACAACCCCCCCCCCCCCTCTGACCGAGACCCATTGTACATACTACATATACATGTATGGTATGTACATATATATGTATGGTGGTATATATATATACACCCAAAATTTTCAGGTTAAATTTTGGTCACTTCATTTAACTTCATATCTTCTTGTCCATAAGTGAGCAGGTTGCAAAATCTGGGGTAGGGTTGCGTAGCAACTTTTTCACTTGTTTTTTTCCTCTTGAGCCAAGTTATGTACATTATACCTGTTTTCACAGAAAATGGATGTATATTCAATTTCTACCAAGTCTTTAATTTTTTCAGCTAAATTAGTTTTGATAGGTTGGGTTTCTTTTATTATGTACAATATGTGCAGTTTTAGCAGGGAAGTATTAGCTACGCTTATGACCAGTAATTCTTATCCTGCCAGTATGTATATTAATTTTTGTAATGAAGTTTAGTTGCCCCGTTCGCAGCTTAATTATATATGCTAAATAAGTTTATGCTGAGGCTGGCGTTTTTAATCTTGCCTGATTAATCTAAAGTACTTCTGTCCTGATTATATCCGATCGTAATGTCTTTGGCTTTTGTTGACACTGTAGGTAGACACTATAAAGTATATACGTATCTACGCACTAACGGATGTGTATAATTCTATGACGAACGCTTGTATATATTATGACATGTACTTATATACGTTACGTACTTACGTATATACGTATAGATTTGATTGTTTATACTATATTGATACTATTAAACTGGCATATTTTCAGTAGAGTTTTTACAAAATTTGTCTTTTTTGTCCAACAATAACATCCTGACTCTGTGCTGTTTATACGCAATATATTGTGTGCTGTTTGTTTGCTGTGCAGAGAGTCCGCCAGAGTTTTGTCCGCCCAATTTGCCCGTGCAGGAGTCTGCAGTGCTGTCCGACCCCTTGCCCTGCAACTGTTGCGGCCTGCTGATTCATAGCTTTCGCTTCTCACGCTACTTGCGCTCATCCCAGCCGTCAGTCAGCTCCAGTCGATGTCAGTCTGAGACGGAAAGCTTGTCGGAGCGACAATTTTTTCGTCCCGTCTCGGTCGTGTTTGGCTCCGCCGATACAGGATTTGATAATTTGGCCGTCGATACGGATGATGTCGGGTCGAAATCGGGTTTGATGACTTTTTCTCGAATGCCTTTTTTCGCGTTCTCGTTCTTCTGGCTCATTCACATCTCGATTTTTGATGACACTTTTGTGAGCTCGTCTCGTGGTGTGCTTGTTTTCGTCAGGTTTTGGCCAGTCAGGCTATGTTTTTGCAGAACACTAATACGCACGCTACCCAGAGTACATATATAGTAGAATTATTATGTACTCTTGACGCGACTAAATGGAACTTGAAACAACTACATAGACTCGCTCGGCCTAGGATAAGAGAGGGGGGGGGGCTGGGATCCAGTATACCCGTCTTAAGTTCTCCAATATGTAGGAGGTGCTCCGTATTGGTTGCTGCAGGGGGCGGTTTTTGAAAAATTGCAGTTGTCAACTTTACATTGGCGAGTTTCAACAGGAGGGGGCGGTGACGGTATAAGTGCGGGGTGGTGCTTAGTGCCTATTCCACCTTTCTACTTCTGCTTCATATTGTACGTATGTATATATATTTCTGTTGTGTGGGCCCGCATGGCGCATAAAGGTATGCTTGAAAGGCAATAATTTTTTCAATAATATATAATATTCAAATAATATAACCTTGGTGAACGATAGTGGTCCACAAAACTTCACGATAATCACAGTGTTCACACTCAGTTTTTTTGATTTGGTCGAAACGGGATTTGAAGGCGTCGGTACCTATTTCATGTGTCGTTTTTAGTATATATACTTTTAAGTATCTTGGCTGCTGTTATGGCTAATTTTTTTAGACAAAACGCTTTTCCTACTCTATACTGTCCTATCTTCTTTCTTCTGTGTTGTATTGTTTAGTAATTTGGCGTAAAACGTATTGGCGTATTCACAAGTTTTCCTTTTTCCGTAACGTCTTCGTTTTCTTTGACATCAGTTTTAGTATAAATAAAAAAAGAACCAGTTTTAGTATAAATAAACAAAAAATAAAAAAAAAACATCGCTTATCTTCAGGAGTTCGGTACTACATATTGTCGAGTTTTTCAACTACCTTAGTATACTGGATTTATGTTGCTCTTAAATACCTATATAAATTTCTGAATATTATATACAATATTATGGTTTTTTGAAATTGTAAAAAAATCGTAATACGAAATTCTAAATTTTGAAATAAGGCGATTAATGGAAAATGTCGTGAACTCGACTCTAAATTTTCAATAAAACCCAGGTAATCCGTGTAAAAAATTAATCTATCCACATAACCCATGTAATCCGCTTAATCTCATCTCCTTGCCATTGTCATTTCAGCCGTCGACGAGAAAGTGCTGGCACTTCGGTCGATCCTAGGCTTGGACGATGTGACGCTGCCGGCGGTGTTCGTCAAAGGGGACTTCGTCGGTGGTCTCCCGGAGCTAGAGCAGCTGGCCCAAAGGGGGGCACTGAAGAGTTGGCTGGCCCCCCACGACTACGATCTGATTGTCATCGGAGGGGGCTCGGGGGGACTGGCTGCTGCCAAGGTAACCAAGGCGGGGGGTGCTTGATGGGCAGCTGGGTGGTGATGCCGATGCGGGTTCATCGGCTTTTTTTGCGCACTTTTGCCTATGTAAATACACTGACAAACGCACTGAACCAAAAGGGCACGTTCAAGCTTAATTGCTTTTATCTGAGGTAGAGGTGCCGTGCGGGAGTAACATAAAATGTGAAAATAAGCAAATTGGAGAACTTTGGTTTTCTACCTGGGTAGCCCCCCCTTAAGGGGGGCTAGGGGGTAGGAGGATTATCCGAAATGATGATAATAATTTTGTTTGCAGGAAGCGGCTCAATTTGATCGCAAAGTTGCCGTGCTGGATTTTGTCACCCCCACGCCCATCGGAACCACCTGGGGTAAACTTTTCGTGTTTCTGAGCTGAAGAGTGTTTTAGCATGTCTTGAATTATACAGGGCGATGACTCAATAACTCAAGTGCACGCCTACAAGCGTGTAATAGTTGTAATTACTGTTTGTGAATGTGATTGTGAATCAAATAGGGTCTACAATTTGACTGAGACTCAGTTCACATTTGCTGTACTGCAAACCCATTACCCAGCAATCACCCCCCCCCCTGCTCACAAGATGGGTATCACTTTAATGTGGGAAGGTAACAGGGGTCACATGGCTCAATGGCTTTGTTCTCGTAACAGAGGACTTAGTTGCTTGCTTGTTGTGAGTATATACATTTGAATTCTTAAAGTGGGTGATTGGAAAAATTTCTGTACCTGTTATATGACAGTTGTGCGGTTGCACATTTTCAGGTTCGCCTTATTTGCCTTTAGATTAGCCTTCAGGTTTAGGCTTTGGCATCTTCATTAATTTCCTCCCTGTGATCACCCACTTACATCCCATTTTGTTTTAGGCCTGGGCGGTACGTGTGTGAACGTCGGCTGCATTCCAAAGAAATTGATGCACCAGGCTTCGCTGTTACGAGTGGCACAGAAGGATTCGAAAAAGTTCGGCTGGCAAATTGAGGATAAAGGTAAGTTTTTTAGACTTAAAAGCCTGGTTAAATTTTTCCCGTGTTGAGAATCTAAGTAAGCAGTGCGGGAATGTATTTTCATTCCCTTAAACTACCATTTTCCCTATTTTAGGTGCTGTTTTAGCGTTTTGGGAATTCTTAAAGTGGGTGATCGGAAGATTTTTTGTATCTGTTGTGTGACGGTTGCTCGTTTTCAGGGTTGCCTCAATTTGCCCTTAGATTAGGCCTCAGGCTTAGGGTTAGGGCTTAAACCTTTTCTTCTCTGATCACCCACTTTTGGATACCCGACTTTTGTTTGTTCTCGTTTCAGTGAGCCATGTATGGAAAGAAATGAAAGATAACATTCAGGTGAAATACTAATTTTTCTTTATGAGTTTGAATTTGTTTATTTTCTTTACAACTTTATACCGCAACTATTTGATTTCCCGAGTCATATGTTTACAATTACTTTTGATTAGTTAGATAATTAGCTTACCCACCGTTAATGGTGACTGTAAAGTCGAGTAATGTAAATTTTTAAAATTTCTGAAAAATCGTTGATTTTTTTGCTAAAACATGGAAATTTTGTTTCTGTCTTGGTACATCGACAATGAAATTGCCGGGCGCAGGACCCCCCAAGAATAGACCCCTTTGCTAACCTATTATGACAGTTTGCGGTTTGCTTGCAGAACTACATTGCGGGACTAAACTGGGGCTACAAAGTGGAACTACGGGAAAAATCAGTGGCCTATTTGAACTCGTTTGGCTCATTTGTTGACTTTAATACGGTTAAAGTAAGTAATGGCGTTTGAGACTAGGTTTTTTCAAAAAGAGTACAGAAACCTCTAATGTGCAAAATTGTGGTCTAAAAAAGCCTGTACTTGGCTTTTTTCAAGTGGTGGTCCTGTTTCATAGGTTTTTTTATCCTTACCAAAAATGGATTGCACAATTACTTTGTTGCTGTGAGAGCTACAAGTAGTAGTGTGTCAATTTTGCAAGCCATTTTTTGTGCTTTAGCGCAATAGTATGTACAGACAGTCACAGTGTCGTAGGGTGTAATGCAGTAAATGAAGTAATAACAAGGGTCGACAACCAAATAAGCCAAAAGTGTGAAAAGTGTAGCTATAGTTTTACTTGACTTGTTAATTGGACTAAAGTTTAGACCAAAACTGGCTGAACCCTAGTGGAACAAAACAGGTGATGTGATATTTTGTGGCATACTCGTTGTACTCTTGATGCTTTCAATTTGTTCGTTTCGTTATGAAATCGTGTGTTTCTCTTTGGCTCAGGGCCCAGCATTTTTTGGTCAGACTTTAAGGCCAATATTTTTCTAGGCAGTGAACAAGAAGAAGCAAGAGCAGATGCTGACGGCGGATCGATTTCTGATCGCCACCGGGCTGCGACCTCGCTACCTCGATATACCAGGCGCTAAGGAATACTGCATCACTAGGTGAGCCACCAGTGTCCACCGTCACCGTGTATAACAAGAGTACATACTAAAGTAATAAATGGCCCGCAGTCGTAGCCGTCAATTGTAGCAAGAGTACATACTAAAGTATTTAATGGCTTGCGGGCTGAGAGGCTCCTGCGTTTTCATCAATAAGGAAACTAGGAAAGTAACAAGTGCCCCAAGGTACACAATATAAGCGTTTGCCCAGCTAGACTGTTTTTGAACCTTAAACCCGGTTCATACTCGTCCTTGTCGTTGTCCCTGTCGTTTTGTCCGTAAGCAACTCCAAGAAAACTACATGACCAATTGATTCAATTTTTTTCACGAAGAAAATTGCTGTCATACTGCATGCATAAAATTAGGCAAAGCGCTTCAGTCAATTTTTCACAGCAGCTGACCAAAATTTGTCCTTGTCCTGTCCCTGTGTCCTTAAGGACAAGTATAAACCGGGCTTTAACCTTAACAGATCGATTTTTGCACCCCAAAATTGTTCAAATGACCATAAAATCCCCTCAGTTGTAATGTCACTACAGCTGAGTGAAATTTTTTCTTGTTTCTGTGCCTGTGACTTTAGAGAGACAATTAGTATGAACCAGGCTTTAATCAGCCAGGGTTTTTTTTTGAAAATGGAAGGTGTGTCCAAGTTGTGTCCGGCGAAAAAAATTTGTGTCCCGTAAGCGTCGAGTGTGTCTGGGTGTCAGTTCGGCCGTTCGAGTCAAGCAGGTTTTTTTTTAAATTTTGGTGGAGTCAAGTATTGGTTACAAAGTGTCCATGCTTGATGTAAACCATTTTTGCTTATTCGCTATTTATGCAGAAAAGTACGTAAGATGTGCAGTGGCATTACCCAAAAATTTGCAGCGGTGGGTATACATACTGAGCCAATTGTTTTTTTAGCCGCACTTGTCAGTAAAACACAGAATTCATCTACAATGGTTGGGGGGCTGGGGGCCGCAGCTCCCAGAAGCCAGGGCTTTTTAAAATTTCTATGAACAAGCTTGCATAGAAAAAGCAATTTTTGCAACACTTTCGGGAACGTTTGGGCAAAATTGAGCTTAGAAACCGAAATTAGATGTATGTATCGGAATTCTTTTTCCAAAAAAATTTTCCAAAAAATGAAGACCTTGTCGATTTTCAGGCTAAATTTGTTTCTTACCTTGGGTAAGAAACAGGGGTGGACGCGGGTCGAAATTTTCGACCCGCAACCCAACCCAACCCGCGGCTCGACACTCGTGGGTAACCCGCGACCCAACCCGCGCCGTAAAACCCGACCCGCGACTCACTTTGACCTACCACTCTACAACCATAACGTACATTATACAGGGGCGTGTAGCTAGGATTTTGAAAAGGGGGGGGGTCACACCTTGTCCACTTTTTTGCTCACTTGTTTAAACTCACTATTGCCGGGGGCTGAGGCCTAGCCACAGAATCAATTATTTTTACACTTATTGGCAAAGTGGCTTACATAACAAAATGTAAATTTGGTCATTTTAATTAAATAAACTAACTGTTGCGAGGGTCTAGGGGCGGCACCCCTCAGAAAAAATGGAGGTTTTTTCATTTTTTGGACAAATTTGGTCAACTGGAGACGTAATCAAAAAATTTTCCGACAGGTAAATTAAAAACAAAAGGTGGGAACTTCATATCAGACTGTATATTACACAAGTAAATACAGCATAATGTACTCTAGTAGACATGCATATATAGGCTTCCATGGAAGTTAATAACAAGGAATAGTAAGCCACAGAGTTTGCAGGGGTCTGGGGGCGGGGGCCCCCAGAAAAAATTTTTAGAATTTTTAATTTTTAGGCCAAATTTTGTCAATTGGAGACGTATCAGACATTTTTTTGGCCGGGCTATAAGAACCAAGGGGGGACCCTTGTCGACAATTTCTTCAGGTTCCAGTTTTCGCAGGTCGGAAATTTTTTTTTCGACCCGCGCAGCCTGAAGTGGGTACCCGCGGGTCGACCCACGGCTCAAATTTTCCGACCCAACCCAACCCGCGGGTACCCGCGTCCACCCCTGGTAAGAAAAACCAATGGGTTTGAAGTTTCGAACGTCACATTACAGTGTAAATGCAGCATAATGTATATACATACATACAGCACTGGCGGTCCCAGACTTCAATTTCGGGGGGGGGGCGGAGGTCTGAAGAAATTTTTTCACTTTTTATAATAGCGTTTTTTAGTGTTACGCTATCTTGTAAAGCCGCAGCCATTTCAAGAGCAATGAGTTGAGTCTGTTTGTTGTAAAAGCCAGTGGTGTACCCAGGAAAAAATGGAGATTTTTTCAATTTTTAGGCCGAATTCGGTCAGCTGGAGACGTATCACAATATTTTTTCGACAGGAAAATAAAACACAAGATTGGAACATCAGCCCAGACAGTGTATTACACAACTAAATGCAGCATAATATACTCGTGTAGACATGCATAGGCTTTGATGAAAGAGAATAACAAGGAATAGTAAGTCACAGAGGCGCAGGGGTCTGGGGGCGGCGGCCCCCAGGAAAAAAATTGGGGAAAATTTTTTATTTTTAGGCCAAATTTGGTCAATTGGAGACGTATCGGAAATTTTTTTCGGTAAACCTAGCTACATCATCACCATATTAAGTGAAAAAGCATTGTCAGGGGCTTCTCGAGAGGTGTGTCTAAGTTGTGTCCGGCAGGAAAAAATTGTGTCCCGCAAGAAAAAATTGTGTCTGGACACACTTCTGGACACAAAAAAAAACCTTGTAATCAGCAAAGTTTTTTTTTCAAAGCAGAGACTAAACTCTAGGTCCAGCACTCAAGTTCACTGTTTCTGTTTCAGTATTGAACAACTTTTGTTAATGCGTTTCATCCCCAGAACCGATTTCATCCCAGAGTCGATTCACACTCACAGCCATATGTCCGTCCGTTCAATTACGAAACGAAACTAACACACGCCGACGCCACATCTCTAAGCTTATTCGCTTTTCTAAAGGCATCAAAGTCTTAATCCCTGTAATCCCTGATAATCCCCTTAATCCGTACAAATGCCCGCAAATTCCCCTAATCCAGGGTTTTTTTTTCAAAACGGCCAATGCTCAATTTGTGCTCATTTTTAAATTTCGATGCTCATTTTTAAGTTCGAATGTTCAAAAAAAGTTTTTTTCGCCGTGTTGCATTGTCAAAACATTAAACAACACGTATGCAGTCTTTTGCTTACAAATTCTTCTTCGTCAACCGGAGAAAAGGGGGGCTACACTAATTTTTTTAAAAGGACAATTTATGGGGGTTAAGGCCGATCTGGGGTGACGTAAACTATTTTAACGGGAAGGACTGTTCCCGCAAAAAAATTTGGGGGATGACCATTCGATTTTTTGTAATAGGTTAAAATGCACTTCTTCGCAGTTTTAATACTAAATTCCAGTAGACACGCAAAAGCTACATCTTTGCGGGGATCTGGAGGCAGCAGCCCCAGTAAAAAATTGGAGACTTTTTCATTTTTTTGCCAAATTTAGTGAACTGGAGACGTAGCAAAAAATTTTTCCGAAAGGAAAATTAAAACAAAAGATTGGAACGCGACATCGACAGTGTGTTACACAAATAAATGCAGCATAGCAGTGGCGTACCCAGAAAAAAATTTCGGGGGGGAATGACTTTTCGATTTTTTGTATATAATGGGTTAAAATGCACTTTTTAGCAATTTTAACACTCATAAAACGCCTTACAAACGCAAGATTACTGACCCACAAGGCTGCAGGGGTCTTGGAGCAGCAAGCCCCAGGAAAAAATTTGATTCTTCGGCCAAATTTTGTCAATTGGGGACGTATCAGAAAATTTTTCCGGCCGGACCATGAAAACGAAAGGACACAAGGTTACAGAGGTCTGGGGGCGGAAGCCCCCAGAAAACATTGGAGATTTTTTCAATTTTTAGACCGAATTTGGTCAACTGGAGACGTATCAGCAATTCCTTCTGGCTACGTCTTTGGGCAATATCAGCAATGCTCAGTTGATGCTCATTTTTATTTTTCAATGCTCATTTTTATGTTCCAATGCTCAAATGAGCACAAATTTGAGCAAAAAAAACCGTGCCCTAATCCCCCTGCTAATCCGTTGTGTTGCAGTGACGACCTGTTCTCCCTGCCCTACTGCCCTGGCCGTACGCTGGTGGTGGGCGCCAGCTATGTGGCCCTGGAGTGCGCCGGCTTTCTGTGCGGCATCGGGCTGGAGGTGACGGTGATGGTCCGCTCGATCCTGCTGCGTGGCTTCGATCAGGACATGGCCGAGCGCATCGGCAAACACATGGCCGCCTATGGGGTCAACTTTGTGCGACAGGCTGTGCCAGTTAAGGTAGACCTTGGTCAGGGGTTTGGAGATTTTTTTGGATTGGGGGCTCTCTGACACTGACACTTGGACATGATGGCTGTAATTGTATACCCAGTTTTGTATCATATATATAATATATATATATATATATATATATATATATATATATATATATATATATATATATATATATATATTGGGTGTGAATATTATATTAACATTGAAAGGCATTTGTATGTAACGCGCTTATTATGTGTGCATGTATGCTAGAAAATTAAGTCTTTCCAGAAAAATGAATTTGCTAGTTAACTACGGCTCATGATGCTGATATAAAGTTGAATAGTTTGAATAAAAGCTATGTTGTTGTCTAGGAAAATAAGAAAACCATGTAATTCATAGTATTTACCCTTTTCCATATTTCCTCCTTCACTTTTATTCCCTAATAAAAGTGAAAAGGTATACGGGGGCTAATCAGCCTTTAGTAGGCCAAAATATCTGTGCACAGATGCTTAGCTCAGGGAACTGGCAAACAGCTATATTTTTTTATTTCCAGATCGAGCGATTGCAAGAAGGTTCTCCCGGCCTCTATAGAGTGACGGCGAAGTCTACAGAAGACGAAACAAAAATTGTCGGCGAATATAATACCGTAAGGAAGGGTTCATATTCCCAATTTAACAATCGGTCTGTGTAGATGGCTGGTTTCTTTTCGGATTAAAGCTTGGAGGGATAAGCCCCTTTTTTGGCGATTAATCTTAAGTGGTGCTTAAAACTAGGGATTAGGTGTTATTTTTATGCAGTTCTTGTTTAGGGATCTGGGTAATTAACTTACTAACTTTGGAATGACATGGTAACTGATAAGCGAGGGTTAGGTTGTAAAACTACGTATGCAGGATAATGTTGCAGTAATATTGAAGTAATAAACATACATGTAACGGGGTCAAAATTTTTGGGGGGCCTCTCCCGCCAAATTTTGGGGACCCTCCCTCTCTGATCGACCAAAAATACCCTACATTTCGCAACATTTTGTGAAAATTTCGCAAAAAAGGGTTATTTTTTCTAAATTTTGCCCAAATTTTGGGGACCCTCCTTCCCCCGGCGCCTCGATTTTGGGGGGTCCCCCATCCGCCCCCTCATACACGTATGGTAATAAACTATAATGGAGTTTGCGGGTCGCAGTTTTTTGTTATTTGAAGATTTGCGAGCTACATACATACTTTCGGTGATGAACGCATTATATTATATTGTGAGTGTTTCGATTCAAAGTTTATTTCTAATGCTTGCTCACATTAATATTAATTGGTGCTTGATCATTAATTTATAATTAATTAATTTATAATTTTGTTTCAGATTTTGCTTGCCATCGGCCGCGACGCTATCACTGATGACCTTGGATTAGACAAAATTCATGTAAAGCGAAATCCCAAGTAAATTTTGAAAAATATTTTGGCTCTTTTTGAATAATCGTGTTTATATGAGTTTTTTGCGCAATTTATTTGTAAAAAAATCTAATAGCTTAAACTATCGTTTCTTGTGAGCAGTCGCTGTTTTGTTGGAACTTTCAAAGCCAGTGCAGAAACAATTGGCATCTCAGTTGAAAAAAGCTGTTTGGTTTAAAATATATAATAGAGGAGTAACAACAACCTTACAAAAACTGTAAAAAAGTAAAAAACGGGGGAAAAACCTCACAGAAACTGTAAAAACTAAATTATGGAGGAAGACACCATTTTCGTATTTAGATTTTGTCTTCATCTTAGGCCATTGTATAATATTTTTTCAAGATCTTGGCACAGACAAGGCTCTCATTGATTTCATTCAATACTATGACAGTAACACCTATAAGTTATTTTATGAAGATTTTACACAACCGCAACGATTTATTTATTTATTTATTATTCCGCCTATAATCCGTCTAACCCGTTTAATCTGTTTCATTTCATACAATAAAGCAACAGTAACACCTAGAATATGTTATTTTTCATGAAGATTAATTTGACACAATCGTAATGAATTATTCAATACGTCTGACTCGCCTAATCCGTTTAATGCGGTTAATTCGTTTAACCTGTTTAATCATGGATTTAATCCGTTTAATGTAGGAATAAGAAGATAGTGGCCCGGCGCGAACAGTCTTCCCTGCCCTTCGTCTACACCATTGGCGATGTCTACGACGGCAAGCCAGAGCTGACGCCAGTGGCCATCCAGGCGGGTCGGTTCTGGGCCAGGCGGAGATTTAATCGCTCTACAGTTCAGGTACTGCTGCTAGATTAAGGGGATTAGGCGGATTAACGGGAGGGGGGATACAGAAAGCAAGGTGGCTTGAATTCTTGGTAAGTTTCACATGTTATGAGATGCTCAGAACTTCAGAAGTGTACCTTACCTATATAGTTGATGTGGCCAATGAACCTTGGATTGGAGGCAATCTTTTTTATCTTGACACCTTAAATCTTTTCTACTTTGAAAGTTTTTTACAAAATGAAAGTTCTCCTCTGGGTTTATAGCAGTTGAGTTAAGGTGGATAGTTTTTAAGAACTTTATTTTTTAAACTTTTTTTTCAGACGGACTACATCAACATCCCCACCACAGTCTTCACTCCCCTGGAATACGGGTGCTGCGGATATTCGGAGGAAGACGCCCTGGCTCAGTTTGGCAACGATAATGTCGAAGTAAAGCCATCGTTTTTTGTGATATTATAGTATCATAAAGTTTTTAGTAAAGTTTATAATTATGATTTTGTATTTTTTTGCAGTTTTTTTTGTTTTGTAAGTAGGATTTGTATAAAGCTTTTCACACATGCGCTCGGTTAATGATTGAAATGAAAAATGTTGAGACAGTAAAAAGCAGAGTCAGTCAGTATTTGACACAACCAATAAAGAATTGTCATAAAGAATATTTACTTTAAGATTTCAGATTTATGATATTAATGCCTTTTCGGGCCCTCTCAATAAATTATTTAGACGTTTCTGAATGGGATATCTGCTGTTTGAAACAGCGAAAACTTGTCCTGAAATTCTGACAGTTTCAGTTTCGTTTGCGAGCTAGATCAGTTGTTGACAGTATTTTCAGGTCTACCACAGCAACTTCAAGCCCTTGGAATTCGCCTTGCCCAGTCGGGACGCGGACCACTGCTACGTCAAGCTGATCTGCCACAGGCAATCCGGCACGGTATCAAAACGTTTATATGTATGAGGCGGGGATGGGGGAACCTCCCCAAATCGAAGGGCCGGGGGTGAGGGCTCATAAATGCAGCAAAATTTAGTAAAAGTGGCACTTATGTAAAAAAATTTTACAAAATTTGGGGTATATTTTTTGATCGATCAGGGTGGGAGAATCATCAAAAGTTGACCGGAGAGGCCCCCCTCAAAATTTTGAATCCGTTACATGTATGATGCCCTAAATGCCTAAATACCAACGTTTTTGGGTCTATATGCCTAGTTGTTATGTTGGCATGGTACGGCAGCGCCAAGAAATAGAAACTCACGAACCTGTGATAGTTTTCACTGGCCTGGATATTAAGGTAGCGCTTAACAAAAAAGTCATGTTGGGCGCTAAGCTCATGCAATTAGTAGCAATACCACTTTAACTGCACATCACATAGGCCTTGAAAAATTGTATTTACAATGCTTTTCAGCACTGTAATGTGAATGTGTTAAATTTTATGACCACGTCGAATTTCCTATTCACACTAATTTTGTTTTTAACCTAGCTTAGCAAAACCTCAACCGATTTTGACCATCTTGGTATCGATCGAAAGATATTCCAAAAATCTAGAGGTGCAAGGTCTTAGATTTTTTATTTCTGTTTTTGATTTTGCAAAAGATCGATTTTTCAAAAATCAGTTGTATTTGAGCGACTACAAAAAGTGCTGCGAGCCAAAACTTGAAAATCGAAAAACTTTCACGTCTGCATTTACATTCTTTTTTCATTGTACAAATTTTCAACTCGATCGCAATCGGCAGCTGGGACCCAGGTCCAAAAAAAGTAGTCGATTTCGCTCCGCAAAATGTGAGGTTTGCCCACACGTTTCATTTTTTCAAAAATTAGACCTTTCCTAGTACTGCATATTTCCGTTGAAAAAGTTACCAAAAGCCATAATCAATTTTTTAAGAAATTAAATCAAAAATTTGAGAAGACTTATCAGCTTTTTAGGTTTTTCATTTTTGATTTGCTATTTTCACGCCTAAACAACTCAACAAAGCTTCAACGTATTCTTATGTTTAATACATCAATGTAAAGCTAAGAAACCGCAAATTTCGGTGGTATGAGTAATTATTTTATATTGAGACAAAAAATTTTATACTACGGCTACAAAATTGTCCAAAATATTTTGAAAATTTTTTTATCTCATGCACATCAAATAAAAGCTCTTTTCATTTTGAACAGCTTTCCTTCAAGACATTATGGTCAAAAATGTCGCTGAAAAAAATTAAACGCCAAAGTCGGTTCCCTGAGCGCCACTTTAAACGGATTCAGCGGACTAGATTTGTTTTAGTCCGAGACTTGTAAATGACATTGGACTAAACGAGTTGAAATAAGTCAGTAAGTTGCTTAATTCTAGTCCGAAGCCGAACCCACTCTTGTTGAGTTATATCAAGGTAGCTAGATAGCGGTTGGTATCGGCCGTTGTTAATAATATTAGCATCCTGAACGCAATTGCGTTTTTTATATTGACTCGAAGCTGCGTTCTCATACGTTTCGGGCTGAATATTTTAATCTAAGGCTTTGTTGCGTCATTTTTGTTTCAGAGCTCCAGCGGCGGTGCGGCAGCAGAGCTTGTGGTGGGTCTGCACTATCTGGGGCCGAACGCGGGGGAGGTGGTGCAAGGCTTTGCCATGGCCCTTAAGCTAAACGCCACCAAACAACACTTTGACTCCCTGGTCGGCATACATCCCACCTGTGCTGAGGTAGGGCTGGATTTGTGGAGGAAAAAGATGTTTTCGGTTTAGCAATAAAAAAACTAAAGTCTGACCAAAAAAATGCTGGATCCTGAAGGAAAAAAACACGCCGTTTTCATTGCGAAAAGAACGAATTGCTAGCATCAAGAGTCCAGCGAGTAGTCGCAAAAATCACGCCATCTGTTTTGTCTCGGGGTTCAGCAATATTTCTGGTCAGAATGTTTTAGTGCTAGACGATTTTGTCGGGTCAGAACTGTACATGCTTTTAAGTCTGAAAGTTTAAAGTCGTTCGCGGTCTGGGTGCAAAAGCTTATTTTTCCGTAATTTTGAGCTAGTTTTGAAGTCGACAACTTTTTGCTTTTTTAGTTTTCTGTGTTTTTTTGTTGCAGATCTTCACAACCCTGCGGGTGACCAAACGTAGCTCAGCTGATGTGGCCGCTGCGGGCTGTTGAGGTTAATTTCCCTGCTAGATGCTGACTTGGTCAACTTGCAAAAAAATTCAAAACACTTTAGTGTCTTCACTTATAATGATATTCTAAAAAATAGGTGCATTTATACTCAATGTAAAACAATACTTTAACGGTAATTGCGTTTGTTTGTCGCTGAATAATAATTAATATTTTGTTAAAAAAGATAAGATTTTCGCAAGTTTCCCAATCAACAGCATTTAGCAGGAAGGAATTAAAAGTTGTTATAATTGTTAGCATTATGGTTTTTGAAAAACTATTAAAAATTAGCTAGCAATTATAGCAACTTTTGCATTCCTGATTATTTTAAAACTGTGACGATCTGCCCTCTAAATCCCCGCCGGGGAAGAGACAGATCTGATGCTAGACTTTGAGAAGCCTTTTCATGAACCGGATTATAAGAATTAGTTGAATGCGTTGAATCGAGTTTAACGGATTAAATTAGTGCAACTGTTTTAATCTGGTTTTTGAAACGGCTTGGAAAGTGTTTGTTGTCACTGAGACAGAGCTTGTTCACTTGACAGAATGAAAAAGTGTAATTAAAAAAAGAAAAATAAATAAATAAAAAAAAACAAGTTTGAAGCGGATCTGATTGGTCTGTGATGAAGGTCTTTGTCTGGGGGCTCAGTCGCCGGACTAGAGTTATTTTAGTCCGACCAAGGGGTTTGATAATCAAGTTTGGAAACTTTGAACCCTTTGAACGAAACGGACTATGCTTTTTGCACGCTGATGTTTAGTCTACCTGAACCAATTTAACTGCGTCCGCCTATGTTCGTTGGTCCGCCTAGCGTTCATGGTAAATGAGTTTAGTTCATAAGCGTCGGACTAAAATAAGTTCAGTCCGTTTAATCCGGTGGCCTTTAGTAAAAGGTTTTTGTTAAATTTTTACATCTTTCCTTTCGTTTTTGGAAATAAGTAATTCTGACCTTGGGACTGTCAAAGTACGCTGATCTTAGTGACTTGACACTTTTGATTAATTGGTTGATTATTCCTGTATGATATTTCTGATTTTTGTGATTGCTCCATTGTTAATGTTTTTTCAGTATTCCGATATTGATTTTATTGGTCATATAATAATATTGCTGAGAGGTTGGTGCTGTGTGCTATTGCTATTGAGTTTCATCATTTCATAAAAATCGATCAATATTTTAGAAAAAAACTTTTTTTAACTTCAAAATGTTATTTGATTTTTTCAGATGTTAAATATTCTGTTTATAAAAGCCTATTCACACGAGGGGGCATGAGCGGGCGCATTCTATTTTCACACTGCCTGCTGCATTATTTCACACAATGCAGTATGCAAGTGTGCGTGTGCGCCCGCTCATGCGCCATGGCGTACGCCATGCAATGCGCCATGGAGCAAAATGCGCCCCCGTGTAAATAGGCCTCAAGAATTCAAGATGTATAATTACTTCACCTGGCGCTGGTAAAATAGAACGGGTTGTTGTGTTTTTCATTTTTTCTCATATCTGAGGTATTGACTATGTATTCTGGGCACAATATTATTATTGTTAATTGTTATTGTAGTACAAGTATTAGTCGATATTTTTTAATTCACTTTTAGTAGTTTTTTATCAGTTCATTGTTACTTGTGTGAAAGGTCTTATTGATATGCCTCTATTGATACTATCTCTGTTTAATCGCATTTATTCATTGAACTAGTGTATTTCAGTGAATGACTTATAACAATTGGGTTTAGTTAGATTTCAAGGTAAATGTGCGACTCTGGAACGACACTCGGCCGATACTGATGCTCCCGGTGCGAATTCGATCCCTCAAGGTTACTTCAGTCACACTACACTTAGGGTTTCCTGGCTTACTAGGAAACCACAGGGTTTCACGATCTACCGAGAACGATTGTCAACCAAATCCGAGGATTTTAACCGGTTCATCCTTAACCGAAACTGAGGGTTTTCTCCGGTTCATTCGTAGCCGAATCCGAAGGTTTTTCGGCTTGCCCTTAATCGAGAGACTGTACCAGAGGAGCTATGTACATAGTCATACATCACACAGCATAAGTACTGCCAGAGTTGAAGTGCGAACCTCAACCCAGGGCATGGGGCTCTTAAGAAATGGAGGCGCTAGAAACCGAACCAGGGCCGCTTGTGTCGACGACAAGAGTGCTAATCACTACACCACAGCCCCCAAGTCTCGCAGACCCTATTTCTCATTTTTCATTTATGTGACTAAAAGGGGAATTATGATCATCATTATGGAGCTAAATTTAATTGCAATTATTGGTATTAGAACATACTCTGTCGTATTAGTTGTACATAGGTTGGATCTCACAATTTAATGATTAGCGACGATCAGGAAATTTGATCTTTTCATTTTCTAAATTTTTAAATTGCGTTCAACACGGATTAAATTCCATTGCGTTCTTGCCAATAACTCATGACACCCAAGTCTAACGTTACTTATATACGTGTAGCTATGAGAATTAAATAGTAAGTTAGTGTTGTATGACTACCTACTTTAGTTTTCCATTCATTAGTCAAACATTCATTGAACAAAGTAGAATCTAATCTGTTTAATGCATATGTGGTATAGTGGCTCCAGGATTTTGACAGGTCGTTTCAGTAAAGTCATCTATAATTGTCGTAAATTCTGCAGTCGTTTTTCGCTTGTCGTTAATTTGTGAATTCCGCTCAATTTTGTGACTGATCACTAACTTGTGGATTCTGCATAGATTCTGTACAGTATATAGTTTCCAGTATATTAATATGCGTAAATCCTGGTGTTAGTAAATATTGGGTTTAGCGGTTCAGATTTGAATTAAGGGGGTAGTGTCGCGAAAGCAGTCAATTTTGCGCGCATATAATACTTTTTCAGTGCAAGATAGGTCATTGTTCTTTATATATTCTAAAAATTTGTTTTAAGGCAAATATTTTTGCCAAGTTTCAGCAAAATTGATGCAGCATACAGTTAGCAGTGAAGTCGCAAAGTCGGAAAAATGACGTTTTGATAACCTATTTACATTCGATAATTTCGTCACAATTAAAAAACTTTTTGTTTAGATTCTTTACACAAAGTAAAAGCACATATGCTCTAGTTTATGCACACACAATTTAGTGCAAATTGCTTGAGTGGTTGTGGAGTAATGCCTGTTTGAACTGTGAAACTGTGAGTAACCTGTAAAGTACTCACAGCAATAATGCTAAATTGTAAAAAATTTAGACACTTATTTTGAAATAAAAAGAAAAACGAACCTTTATTTTTTATTTTTCTTAACTGTGGCAAAAAATTGCACGTCAAAACATTACATGTACTTCACAAGCTGGCCAATCTGATATCTGGCTTCATTTTTTGAACTTTTATGTCTCTACTGTGTGATGTCTGGCTCACAAATGGTGATTGGTTAAAAATATTGATAGATATTGGTAGTCTAGTGTCTGGCAGTATTTATTTGACACCATATGGCATTTCAATAGTTTCTCAGTGAACGTACAATTTCAAAGCAAAAAGTTCTCATTTTGCAGCCTATGAGCAAAACTGCTTTGGCGACATTACCACCTTAAATGTTTTTGGTTAATAACAGTTCTATATTGAATAAGCCCTCTTGGCTGTTTTTCGCGCATACATGTAACGGGGTTTAAATTTTGGGGGGGGCCTCTCCGGCCAAATTTTTGGGAGGGACCCTTCCTGATCGACCAAAAATACATAAATTATTCGAAATTTTCACAAAAAAGTGCCATTTTTACTAAATTTTGTCCAAATATTCAGGATCATGACCCTAGGGCCGGCCCCTCTATTTTGGAGGGGGGGGGGCAAATTGAGGGGAGGGACCCCCAAGTTTGACTAGTCGGATTCATAACTATTATTCCAGTTTGAGCACTGTTTTGGACAAATATTCTTGTTTATATGATACTGTTTAGTTTTTGTAGCATGTAGTGTTAACTCAATTTTGCAATAAAGTTTTAACTTTCCATGTTTGTGTTCCGTTTTAATAGTTTTTTTGTGTTTGACGCTTGCTTTGGTGAATTATTTAAATTTGCACTGGTTGCCAGTTGCTTTAGCAGCACGTGATCGGATACAGTGACTTATAGGGGTGTGAATATTTCATAATTTTGCCTGCTGACCGGATATACTGTTGTAAATATGAAAAAAATAGTGCTAAGTTTGATGGGTTGGCTTTGAGATTCGGCTCTTTGTATGTAAATTAGTTGGAATTGGAGTTAAGAAACCCACGGAGAATATTGACAGGTTCTCATAAAATTCGCTGACAGTTTTCATGGTTTCGGAATTCAGCTATTTTGCTTCATTAGTAGAGGAGTATATTTCCGGTTGCCTAAACAGGATGGAAATGGTTAAAATGCCATTCGTTAACGTTCTATTAGACGTAGATAGTTTTGCGCGCATTATAGCTGTGATCCCCTAGGTCAGTGTTTTTTGCGTCAAAAAGTGCGAAACGCCGCACATTTTTTCTGAAATTTCGAACATTTTTTGGCCTTGTGCGTCCCGTGACGCACTTTTTTCCCGTCAAACACTATCAAATTTGTAAAATTTTCTGATGTGTCTAACGTTTCAATCTATCTGTACAGGTACAACTGGTTTCAATAACAGTTTACAACCTATTATGAATAGTTATAAATTATAATTAAGATTATGATTAGAAAAAAATCGTTTCGAAGCATGCCACACCCAGCAAGTTTCTTAAAAGCATCAAATTTGGCCTAAAAATAAAAACATTTTCCTATTTTTTTCCTGGGGGCTACCGCCCTCAGACCCCTGCAACATCTGGCAACGTGGTCTTCCGTTTTCAAGTTACATTTCCATTTTCAAATCACATTTTTACTTTAATATTGAAATTAGTACATTAGTCATTAACCCATTACAAAAAATCAAATAGCCATTCCCCCCGCAATTTTTTTCGAGGTGCGTTACTGCTCAAAAGTAGAAATGAAAAACTTTTCAGAAAATTTTTTAAAACCCTAAAATAATTTAGGACGGCCGTTGGCCAGTGCCATATTAAAGTGATTTTCACCTAAAACACGCGCTTAGATAGCATTATAACCGCTCTGCGCACTTTTTTTTCAAAATGACGCAAAAAATTTGGGCATGTGCGTCAGATGACGCAAATTTTTTGACGAAAAAAACACTGCCCCAGGCTATCCCACTAAAAATACGTACTTATGAAAAGGCATCAAGATACATTGCTTCACAAGATGAAATGTGAACAGACTAAAAATATTCTTTTATCCGAAGTTTGAATAACTTTGAACAGATTCTAAACGGCTTAATAATTGTAGTCTGTACTGAACCCATAGGGAGAAGGGAGGCATATAGGATGGTGGTCACCCCCGTCCTTGATAGCGGGTTGATCTGCTGTTCCTAAAGTCTGACAAAAAATAGTTGCACCACTTGAGAAAACGAAAAGTGTAATTTGACCCGTTTGGTTTATAGTGGTGTGGGAAAAAAACCCTACGCGTTTTGCGGGGAAAAAACCCTAGTACTTCCTAGCCGAACCTTACGACATAGGACCTTTTTGAGTATGTAGGTGGAAAGCGCATCCCAAACTGACTTACCACACCAATTTTTGTACAGTTCTGAGGCCTGTAGCATTTTATATGAAATTTCAAAATTTTGCATGTTGAAAAATTCCAAAGTGACAAAATTTTCCAAATTTTTGACTTGTCATAATTTTTCACAAAAACACTTTTGGCCAACGCCGTTTGCATTTTTCAAGAGAGTTACCTTTCCTCTATACTTCTGAAGCTCAAAAACAGTGAAAAACCTATTTACCTGGTTGTGGTTGTGGTGTGTTGTGGTTTACCTGTGACAGTTCAAAGTTTGTGCGGGAAAAAAAACCCTATTGCGGGGAAAAAACCCTATTTTGTTTGGCGACAATTTTTTGCTAAACTCAGCCATTGTTGCTACAAAAGTGGATTCATGTGGGCTAAGAACGTGCGTAGACTTCATTAAAACCGTTTATTTGGCCGAAAAACGTCGTTTTTTGTCGTTTTGGCCCATACCCCGACACCCCTTACGAAACCTGTTTCGGTTATGTTTCACCAAAATTTGCCATTTTTTGGATTTTTTAGGCGTTAGCTGCTGCTTACCACTTAAATCCAAGAATGGTAGATCCGGTGTTTGTCTACCGTTTCTAACGTAATAAGCGCAAAAATCTGTTTTTAATGCTTTTAAATAATGAAAAAATGCATATTTGGGCAGAAGTCATTTCTGCCAAAAAGGGTCGATTTTTGAAGAATTATTGTGAGTCACATAAGTGTCGGAGAAACGGTTTTTTTAGTCCATATTGCAGCCTAAGAGTTGTAGAACACGATGAAATTGAGTTTATACTCACTGCTAATAGAACAACCGAAAAAAGTGATAGGGTTTTTTTCCCCGCATTAGGGTTTTTTCCCCGCATAGGGTTTTTTTCCCCGGAGGTTTCGAGGCTTATTACTCAGAAACGTGAGTAGTTAGATTCCATTTTATTAGTGAAACAGTTGGGCGAAAGATGGCCGTTATAACAGCCGCGAGCATTAATAGATCCGACTTATGTGGAGCACAGGACGACCCAAAAAGTTGAAAATAGGGTTTTTTTCCCCGCACCACTATACATGGCTTAAAAAAATTTACGTTACGTCTCCAACTGGCCAAATTCGGCCTGTTTTACGTTGCAAAAAGGACATTTCTTAGAAATTTCATGTCCGCAATGTTAAAAAAATTCGTAAATTTTTCAGATTTGCTAAGTTATAGACCCTCGTCGGTCTGTCAGTTGTGTAACTTTTGGTGTTTTGACCTCCAAGTCGAGTAGTCGAGTCAGTCGGGCAATTCTTCCGTATAAGCACACTCTGCACTGACCGAGGGTGAGTGAGTATGTAGATATCATCTTCCGTATAGGAACACCCACCTTAAACTCAGGCTGGAAAATTAGTTTAAAAACTTAAAGTAGATTTGCGTCTGGCCCGAAATGCATCAAATTCCGTATACGCACACCCCTTGTTTCCACTTTCGACTCTGGAATTGTGAGCTCCTCTCCTCGACCACTTGTGATTTATTCAGCCACCCCCATGAGCGAAGACCCGGGCACCCCCCAGCCCTGTGGGAGCCAACCGGAGGACCCAGCCCCCAGTGTGGGCAGTACGGCCTATCGCGACAAACTGAAGGCCCGGTCCAGGAAACGACGCGAGCTGCTGGCCCAGACGCTGGGAGCCTCGACGGCAGACGGACTGACGGCAGTCCTGGGAAACAGCGCTGAGCGAAAGGCCCTGCAGCTGGGCCGATCCAAGTCTGGCTCCTCGGCGTCTGGCGGCAGCAACCCGGGGGATCCCGGCGTTTTTGTGGTCGCCAAGATGGCCGTGGGAGATAGCGGGGATCCGAGGTATATATGAAGGCTGATTTGTGCTAATGAACTGCTATTTTTGGTATTCTTTTACTAGAGATGTCGCTGATGTATGCATTCTCATCCGCACACGGAGTCAGCAGTTGACATCCGCTTGTGGATGCGAAAAAAGTCATATCCGCGATATCCCTATATTCTATCTTTTTTATATGTACATATATATAATTCACGCTCAAGTCTAGTCACAGATCATGTGATCCTAACGTTCTAATCATCGGGTTGACGGACCCTGAGACAGAAAGAAACACGCATTCCATTACGAAAAGAACGAATTAAATACATCAAGAGTACAGCGAGTAGCGACTAATCGCGAAAATCACGCCACCTCTTTTGTCTCAAGGTTCAGCCATTTTTCTGGTCAGACTTGAGTAGTTCTTTTGATAGCTTTGTCACAGAAGTAGTTCTTTACTCACATCACGTGACTGCATACGAAAAATCTATGACAGATGGCAGATGGCACGTGGCTGCTGTCGGTTTTGGACTTGTAAGAGGGGTCCCTGTTGATGGTCTTTTTACAGCAAGAACAAGAAGCCACCCGCCACCGTGCCCAAAGAGCCAGCCGTCAGTCCGGAGCGCAGTGACGAAGACGTGGAGATTGAGGACGTGGCCAAAGTGCTCAAGTCCGAGGAACAGTACTACAAAGGATCCCACACCTTCTTGAAAGGTGGGGGCCTGGCCTGGCTTGGCTAATTTGCATATTACTTGTTGGAAAGGAGTCTGGGGCATGTGAGATTTGGTGGACTGTGGTGTAGTGGTTAGCTTAGCACTGTTGGTGCCAGCCTTCCAGACGCCCCGGTTCGAATCCCGACGCCCTCAGTTTTCTATCTTAGGCACGGGTTCGAATGTCTGAAGGGAACCTTCATTTTTTTATTTTTTTGAAGTTTTGAGTTTAACGGGTGAGATAAGGATGTATTTTTGTCAGTAACACTACACCAGATAAACGCTACCACAGGGCCTATGTTGTACCCACCAAGCTGCCAATTTTTGCTCATTATTACTATAATTTGACTTACTTGACTTATGCGCCTCCAACAGGATCCTTTTCAAGGCGGCCCCATAATAATCTGCTGTCAAGATATTAAGATAAGTTTAAATCTACTCCAGTGATTACAGATATAATTCGCTAAACCTATTGCATATGATCTGTTAAATGTAAATCCAGTAACCCTAACCCGCTAAATTCAGCAAGTGTAATCCGCTAAATCCAGCAAGTATAATCTTCTAAATCCAGCAAATCTAATCCGGCTGAGTCCAGTAAATCTAGTACGCTAAATCCAGTAAATCTAACTCGTTAAATCCAACGAATGTAATCCGCTAATCCAGTAACCCTAACCCGCTAAATTCAGCAAGTGTAATCCGCTAAATCCGCTTTGGCATTGGCCCTTGGGTGGTGTTTCTGTTTTCAGGCACGCAGAGCGCCAACCCGCACAACGACTATTCGCAGCACTTTCTGGACACCGGACAGCGGCCGCAGAACTTCATCCGGGACTCGGGCCTGGCCGAGCGATTCGAGGAGTATCCCAAGCTGAAGGAACTGATCAAGCTGAAGGACGATCTGGTCGCCAGCACCGCCACGCCCCCCATGTACCTCAAGTGCGACATGATGGACATGGACTTGTCGGAGATCGGTAGGGCTGCCTGAGCTTAGCTGATATTGTAGAAGATACTGTGAGAAATATTATATAGGGTGCAATGCATAAAGGCAGTCCTAGCTCAGTCTTGCTGAACGCAGTCTAAGGGCAACGTTCTAACCTATGTAATATGTGCAGAATTTTTCGTTACGATGTTCTAAATTACTGAAATAGAACGCCTTAGACTGGTTTTAACGCAAGACTGCCTTTATGCATTCCACCCATAGGGTCCCCGTGGTGTAGTGGTTAGCATTCTCGACGTCGACGCGAGTGGCCACGGTACGGTTCCCTGCGCTTCCATTTCTTTCTTTCTTTTGAATTTATTTTTTTGTCCTCTTTCATTTTAGTAATATATTATTTCGCGGATCATTTTCTTAAATTAAATTCAATTGGATTAATGTGATTAAATTTAACACGATGGCTATGGATTTGCTGCAGATCAAAGATCGGTAGGGCTTGCCGATAATTTTTGGCATTTTATGTTTTTTGGGCTCAAGCATTCTGCAGGCCTGTTGTATCACATACTCTGAAAACTGACCTCGCCCAGCATTTATTTCTATTCCACAACATTTTTTTCTATTTTTCGGCACCAAATTCGACGTGATCATCATCGAGCCGCCCCTGGAGGAGTACGTGCAGCGGACCAGCGCCACCCGGCGGGACTTCTGGACTTGGGACATGATCCAGCAACTGAACATCCCCGCCGTGGCCGACTGGCGCTGTTTCGTCTGGCTCTGGTGCGGTTCCGGACCGGAGGGACTGAATATGGGACGACAGTGCTTCAAGCAGTGGGGATTTAGGTAGTGCCAGAGCCAGGCCACCAAGAGTACATAATAGTGTCTCAGGATTGTATAATTGTATGCTCTTGTTGCCCACAGTACACCAAGAGTACCTAATTGTGTTTCACTCTGCTCAGAATTATATACTCTTGTTTCCAGCCGTCCACCAAGAGTACATAATAGTATTTCACTCTGCTCAGGATTGTATGCTGTTGATGCCAGCAGTCCACCAAGAGTACATAATAGTGTTTCAGTCTGCTCAGGATTGTATGCTCTTGATGCCAGTAATACACCAAAGATGGTGGAGTAGCTCATCAGCGGTTTGGTGGTGCAATTGCGTCAAAGGGGTGCCATTTTTTAAATTGGATGTAGCTGATTGAGGGTGATTCATACTTCAGTAGGGCATATAGACAAACTAACATAGGGCACACCGATAAGGTGTCTGTTGTCCTTTTTTGTAGTTCAAACTTTTTAGGGCAAACGGATATTGAGACGTGCGGATCTAGGGCCGCACAGGCATGCGGACAAAGGTGTAATTAATTTTGTCAGCCGTTTGCTCGACGAAATTGATGATGAACGTTGAACATGAGCATTTTAGACTTTATCTTCAGTATATCACAACCAGCTAGAGGAACGCCTGTTCTTTTGACACCATAATAATATAGTCTCGTATTGTTACCTTAATAGTGCAACAATGTTTTTAGACGATGTGAAGATATCTGTTGGATTAAGACCAATGGAAAGGATTCGAGTGTTCGTGGCCATTTGGACACAAGGTCACTGTTCCAGCGGACGAAAGAACACTGCCTTATGGGCATTAAGGGAACGGTACGGGATATAATGTCGTGATCTAGTCGTACTTACAGCCTTATGTCCGTTCAGTGTCGGCAAATTACAAGGAAATCACTTCAGTTGTATGCGTATAGCGTACATTGTGACTTGTGATGTCGGTTTTTTAGCATTTTTGCGGACTGGCCGTACGTAAGGGCGTAAGGCTGTAAATATGAATCGAATAATTGTTACAGAAGGAACCCTCCAAAATCGAGGGCCCGGCTGGTAGGGTGATAGGGTCCTGTAAATCTGAGCAGAAGTGTGTAAAAATGTTATTTTCTTAACATGTAGCAAAGTTTTTTGCATTTTTGGGCCATTATGGAGGTAAAGTCCCCAAATTTGACCGGAGAGCCCTCTTCCAAAATTTTGACCCCTTCACGTTCACATGTATGGAATCCACCCTCACAGCAAATAGTCGTAGCCAATCGTCTTGTAGTCTTTCAGCTATTATGTCTGGCCATGACTTTCTAAAGTCTGACTGAACAATAGCTGGACCCTGAGACGAAAATAAACACGCGATTTCATTACGACAAGAATGAATTGCGAGCATCAAGAGTACGACAGCTAGTAGTCACAAAAGTCACGTCACCTGTTTTGTCTCAGGGTTCGGCAATAATTTCTGGTCAGACTGATATATTTGAGTTCAGGTGCGTCGCTCAGTGGACGGTGACTTTATTCACGCCAACGTGGACATCGACTTGATCATTTCCGAGGAGCCAGAGGCGGGCAGTCTGGAGAAACCGACGGAAATCTTTCTGGTGGCCGAGCACTTTTGCCTAGGCCGGCGCCGGTTGCACATTTTTGGCCGGGACGACACCATTCGGCCGGGCTGGCTGACCATCGGGCCTGAGCTGACCAGTTCCAACTTTGACCTCCAGCTATATCGATCCTACTTCGAGCGCGAGCCAGGGTTTACGACCGGCTGCACGGAAAAGATCGAGACCCTAAGGCCGAAATCCCCGCCCCCCAAAGTGCCCCCCGGCGACCGCTCGGGGGGCGGATCCCAACAGGCGGGGGGCTCCGGGGCGGGGGGCTCTCAGACCACCCCCAGACTCAACCCGAACCCCCTCCCGCCCGGGTCCAGCTCCCTGCCTGTCGGCCTGGCCCCCAATTCCAGGAATTCCTTGTTCGGAGGGGGCGGGATCGGCAGGGGGAGGGCGGGTTGGGGTCCGGGGTGGCAGCGGCGAATGTAAAAGTGTTTTTTGTGTAAAATGTAAAGGTAATGTACTGTAAAATGTAAAAAACGTGTAAAAATTTAAAAGTTTTTTTTGCAAACATGGGGTGGTGGATTATCAAAGCTTAAACTTTAATATGATTGAGAATGTCATGATGTATCTACTGTATGCATTCATTTCGCTTGTACAAAATGTTTCTGTGCTGGTTCTGTAGTGAAGTTCTGTTTTTATGAAGATATTTTGGTTGATTTTTACTGTTTTACAGTAAAAATGCTACAAGTTTGTTATTGGAAAAACTGTGGGTTTTTTGAATCGAAGCCGCTGGGTAGTAACAATGAGTTAATAGTGGTTAAAGTTTATTTGATTGTTTACGTAATAATGTGCTCAACCGCAACTTGTTTGTCGGAAATAGATTCAGATTAATGTCATTGATTTTTAAACTCCTTGTAAGCTTTAGATTTTGTTGCGGTTCCAGAAGTCCAAAATTTGTTCCATGGCTCAGGCATATGTGCCACACTCCAACATATTAAAACAGCTACCGTGCGCTTGCCTAGTTGAAGACCAGTAATAGATTACTACTTTCCCTGTATCTGATGCACACAAAGCGGATAATCCAAAATCTTAACGATGCCTTTTAACGAAATTACTACTTCTGAGATTAAAACAGGCCATATTGACACATTGCGTCAATTTAACCTTTCGTTAGTAGCAATAGCAGTAAAATTTGACCTCTAAATGCAAACATCTACGAATGGTAAAGAATCAATTTGAAGATGAATTGACTAGAATAAATTAGCCAAGTTTTATAGACCCAGATTGTGTATTCATCACGTCCGAATGGCCCCTCCCGGCACGAAAGGGTTGAATAGTGACATTCAGGCCTCACAATATATTTTGTATTCTTTTTTACATAAGAGTGCATACCTACTTTGCGTTAGTACACTGGATCACGATTATATTATTGTATTAGGTATTTAGAGTTTACCTTTGTCTTTGCAAATATCACAGTGCTTGTCATTGATACCTGATGTACATAGCTACATATATTGTCAATATGTTTGAGTTTGATAGTTTTTTGTAGTCTTTTTGGATAATAAATATTGTACTTTTGCATTTTGTAGATTAGTTTTCAGACTGTAGGTAAGCCGGAAGGAATTAGAAATAGGAGAGTATTGTATTTGTACCCGTATTTTATTGATCCAGAGTGAAGGTCTGTCTTGAATTTGTTGTGTATCTACCTGTTTTTAATTTTTTTATTACATCAATTTTATAGGTCTGCAGTAGAGTTCCTTCATCAAGGAAATTTCGCGGGCCGGGCCGACCTCTATGCTCGCGGGCCGCGCCGGGCCGGTGGCCTGCCGGGCCGCGTCGCGGGCCGAATCTAAAAATGCCAAATTTTCCAAATTAAGCAAAAACTTGAAAAAATCTTAAAAAACACGACTATAAGCTAACTCACACACGTAAACGCTCTGAATCTGACAATACAGCAGATAATTGACGTGCAAACCAAATACGTTAGTGTATTTAGGTTTGCATAGAAGCATGTAAAATTTCTGATTGAATATACATAGCTTGCCTAGGAAAACATCACTGTGTTTGAACCATTTTTAAAACTACTACATACATAATATGTTCGTTTTGCCAGCGATGGTGACTGTTTCAGTCCTACACTTACATGTAACAGCAGAAACATTTTGGGTATCCTTTCCCCTTGCCCTTGGTAGTGTGACCCCATTCTCTGAGTCTACTGTTGACCCCACCAACCATCTTTCAAAACCGTCAAAATTGACCTAATATTTACCTTTTTTATTTCATTGCTTGGCCAAAAAGCTCCAATTTTGACAATTTTTGGCCAAAATTCAGGAAAAATAGCTTAAACGTCATAATAAAAACCGAATTTTTGAAATTTTGGTATATATTGAATTTTGCTAATGACGGGAACTTTTCCCGGCTTTTACCCTTGGCAGGGCCCCCTTCCGTTCCCTGGGACCACATTTTGGAGAGGGGTCTTCCCCTATATTCGCACCTAACTACATGCGTGGTTCTACACGTGCAAACATACAAATTTAGACATTTATTGAAATATTAGTTCAAAACTAAGCTTAGGGAAAAGCTACATTGTTACATAGTGGTCGACTATTTATATATACAATTTTTAGCCTTTTTTGGCTATTTTTCGTAAAATTTTGTGAAAATTTTCATTTTTTTACTCGTCGGCCGCGGCCTGCCACCGCCCCGCCGTTTCCACTTTAATTAGTGGAAACAGTCACGGGGTATTTCATCCCCCCGGATGATTTTCTTGGGGGGGGGGGATGATTTACCCCGTGACACTGGGTCATCCTCGACCTTAGCCTTGTAACCACAGTTTTACACGTGGGGATTGTATGGGGATTGGGAAGGAATCTGGGAGCCATTCCCCCAGATTTTTGATTTTGGTGCAAGGGCAAGCAAAAAGGACGGCCTGTAGAATATAAATTTATTCTGCCACGCATTCAGAAGCTCATTTGAATTTCGCAAGTTGCACGGCAGGAAAGTTTGCAGCAAGTGGCCATAAATGTTGAGCCGCTGCAACAAAGACCCTTTTGCGAAGTTGTGATTGATAATGTAATTACATTTTAAGCAGTTTTTCGAGCTCCAAATGGCAATAGTAAAGGGGCGAGTACCCACGTGGGTCTGCAACTACCGCCTGCAAACGACAGTTGTGTAACACTGGGCCCGGGTTTTCTAGTTATCCTCGGTTATCTGTTATCATTTTTAACCGGCAGCTGCTGAAAAGCCCCTCCCGCCCGCTAAACCAGGACTAACTTTTAGCCAAATGACAAGTTTTGATATATGCCCCCCCGCCCATATCTTTGCTCTATTATACCTCTCAGCAACAAGTTTACATGCTGAAAAGCTGCTGTTTTGCGTCTGTTATAAATTCAACATTACATAAGTTGTGTGCAAATAATTCAAGTTTGAGTGAGGTAGCTAGGTATGACAAGCAAAATCCGATACCATAGACACTTTTGTTGAGTGTCACTGTTTTAGAGCTGATTGTTTTTTCTTTTCAGTTTCTTATTGTTTTATTTATGTTTTGTATATTTATATTATATTATTGTATGTGTAACCCCCCCCCTTTTTGAGTTGTTTGTTTTTGTCAGTGATCGTTTGTCTTTGCATTTGTTGAAGGTTTTGTTGCTTTTTATTGCTTTTGTGGAATTTCTGAATGACAACACGGCAAGCCAAATTCATTTACACTGCTTCGTTACATATTCATTTAAGAGTAAAGGAATTTGTTTGCTAGCAAGAGTACGTTATGTACTCTTATGTAGTTCTAACCCTGTTTCGGTATGCTCAATGCTCATGTTGCACTTGATTTAAATTTGGAAGTTACACAAGCAACTGATTTCATTTGATCTAACTTTTCTAAAGGCATAGAACGAACAGTTTTTTCACCGGTATTCGTTTTTCTAGGCCCTAAACAGCCGGGTTAGAAAACATGAGCTTTTAGTTTATGTATGTACCTACGTGTTGTCATTGCTATAATGCTATGCTATTTAAAATGATAGAAGCGAGATAAAATGATATTGTCGTCGGTGGGGGGTTTGTTAATGCAGCTATATATGTATAACAAAGGGGGAGTATTGTTTGATTCAGTTGGTGATACATGAAAATAAAGTTCATGTTCAAGTCAATATAGAGTGTTGTTTTAGTATAAATGTTTTAGTCACGTTTCGATACAGCTATAGTATGGATTAGGTATGTAGTTTAGTTTTGACACAGTTTTAGTATAGCTGCCTGAATTTCGTTTAGTTTTAGTTCTAGGTATTGTATTTAGCCAATTTGATTTAGGTTTAAAGTATATCATAGGTATACGAAAACTAGTTTTAGTTATAGTTATAGTATACTAAAAAACACTATTAACTTCGTTATTCGAATCACAAGAAGTTTTTGTCGAAAACTGTGCTTGTATAATTAACCACCGAAGTCTGAGCTATGTTTGTTTGCTGTGTGGCGGCTGTATTTAGCCGGTAATATGAGCTTTAGAGCCTCCAACTTCTTTATTTACCTCTATTAATGCAGTTTTTGGATAAGCTATTCTGAACGGAGCTTGTTTCAGACCCCATGATAATTCTACTTTTGGTCTGGCTGGACTGCTGTTGCATGTGTTTCTTTTGATTTCTTTAAGATTGATTTTCTTGAAGTCCTCATGCATGACAAATGCCGTTCTGTCACTGGAAAAATTGTCATTTTGATACTTTTGATATAAATATCATATATACTTGGGTATTAATACTTTTGCTACCCGTATTAAATATTGGTATTAAAAGTGTCATATTTAAATTGTGGTATCATTATAATTTACATGTTTAAATTATTTGGTATCGTGTTTATACATATTTCATTTAAAGTTTTTACAAGTCTCAAGTCCTATTAAAAGTATTTTAATTGAATTCTAAGTATCATATTTATGTCATATTTAAATTATTCTACGGTATCAAAACAACAGTACCAGCCACTAATCGGTCACTGATTAACTAATTGTCTATAATTTACCATTCTCACTTTCGGGACACTGTTATGTCCGTTCCAGACCACTCTTAAGCGAAGCGATTTCTTTGTCCTTTCCAGCCACGTTTGGGACGTTTGAAACTTTGAATAGTGTCGACGAAAGGGGAACTTTTTTGCGTATTAGGTACTGTATCATTCATACCGTTGGATGCTTTTAGTGATGCATAGAATGTGCTTGCTATTTTTTGCAGTTGCCTCTGCTATCAGCAAATGGGACATAGCCTTTATGTACCATTCGTTAGTAAAACAAGGCATGTTAGGTGTATAGCTGATCTCAACGGGCCGGTGAAATCTTTATAAAATTGGGCCCAGGTCTACTCTGAGCGAAGTATATACTTATTTTAATCATACCAACAGCGGTTAAAGTCAATTCCTGAGGGATTTTTTACGAAGCCCAGCTTCTCTATCTGCTGCTTTTTCACTGACTTCTAGCTGTGAGGCTTGCTGGTTCTCTTTCTTTTCCGTTTTATAGGTAGATTTATTTTATCAATGAACTGGTTTTGCATATATTATGTAAATGTCCATTCGATATCCCATATGTACATATTAAAAGTAGTAGTTTTATGTCTGTTCAGAAAACAATCATGTGACGCACTTATTCCACTTTATGTTGTAGGTATATTTCGTAATTTTGCCGGCTGAACGGAGTCCGGCTGTAAATATGAATCCACCGTTGATTTCTGGTTATGTCTGTAGAATGTAGATGCACAGTGAAGAAAGCCAGCAAAGTAAATAGCAATTTATGATGCGACGCGTCCAAATGAGGCAATTCCTAAAATGGATTAAGTGGATAGATTAAAATTAGTTCGCTTTATAACATTCCGATAATGATATAGACTTTAAAAAACTGGTGGCCAAGCGGGTGTTACTACTTAAAATCGCCCTCGCCAATTTGTATAAATTCTTGTCATGAATTATTAGCCAAACAAATTTTAATCTAGTCCATTCTGATAAAAACTGTTCCATTCTTTACAGTTTTTGACGACTTATAATTTGAATAATATGCATTTGAACAGTGACAACGCTGCAACGAAAACGACGTAGGTTTTAGTAGTTCTTGGAAGGAGACAAGAAAGCTCGTAAAGGCAAAAAACCTCGACGATTTTGTCGTTATTGCTTCTTGTAAGCCTCTAATCTTAAGTCTAAGCCTGAGAGTGGAGACTAAGCCTCAACTTAAGCCCAAAACAAAAATCAGTGGTCAAAACCTGGCCTATCTTTAACACAGGCTCATGCATAAGAGATAGACATTCCAATAAAAACATAAATCGGTATATACTCCTTAATAGGTGGCATATTGTAGCACTAAAAAAAGCTATCATGTGGGTGACTGACATTACGGAAATTTTTGTGGAACTTTTTGACTGTTTCGGATTGGTAATTTGTGTGGTTAAGCAGTATCCCTGCAGGTTTTTTAATAGTTTCCCGGATATAAGGTCTTTATCTCTTGCACTCTAAGTAGGCTAATGCGTGCGTGAATTTCTTATCATAGCCTGGTCTTTTTGGAAACTTCATTTTGGCCTAGGCACGCCATTCTATTCAAACATTTTCCTAAGCAGATTTTATAGTAGAGGTTGGGCGGGGAAATTTTGGACCTTTGCCGTTCCATTTTTATTTTCACACTCGTTTTCCAATTATCAAGCTTTTCTTTTGTTTCTTGGTCAAATTTGAGAATTTTGCCATTTTGTGTGACTTTCCCATGGTACTGGTTTACGCGGGTCATATTTTATTGGATTTGATTGCCTCTATTAGCATTCGTTGTTTACCAACTTTGAATTTGGACCAAAACTTATGCTTCCCTGCTAAGGGCTACCAAAAAGTTTTCAATTCTTTGGCTAGAACTGCACCAGAATATGTGTAGGTATTGATTATTGCTTGTAACCAAAGATGCACAGAAGCTTTTGGCCAGATGGGCTAGCGGCGGTCTCTGAATTCTTATTTTTTTCCCGCGAAACCTTTTTTCCCCGATTTTTTATTTTTGGTTTATTTTTTGAGCACTTTTCAGCTCTCTGGCGTTTTGAGGGCGTGGGTGAATGAAATTTGAAGGGAGGCTGACTCCCATCTAGAAGGAATTTCGATAGGTTACTTCCCCCCAATATGCATCTACATAATAATATGCATCTACATAATAATATGCGTGTACCAAAACTTATCACGGCTGTATGCTAATTATGTACCTACATAAAGGCCTTACGCTGTCACTAACAAGATGATAAGGCGTTTTCGAGAACTAATTTTTTTTACCGATTTCGGTGTCGAATAATTCCGGTTTGTAGTCTAGGTCTAACTATAAGTCAGACCCGGATATGAAATTAGTCTCGTGCACATACCTAGTCTTGTCTGACTTTCAGCAGTAGAAACTGCGCACTGGCCAAGAATTCATAATTGTATCTGTTGCGCTATAAATAAAGTTTCACTGTGAGTGTTGACTGGCGTTTTACACTAAAAAAACGAAGCAAAATTCGGTGTATTTTAGCACAACAAACGTCATGTATCTAACTAATTTCAATTTTCAACTTTTTGTTTTTGTCATTGTCAACTGTTAACTTGTCAAGTGTCAACCACTGTCAACACTGTCAACCTTAATGTGAAGGTTGTCTACATTAAGCATGGCTATGTAGCAAATTCAAAGTTCGGCACTGTCTCAAGATTCTACCAAAATACGTACATGCACACTCAGTAGCATTACATATCCAAGTCAGAATAGGAAAATCTCGAGAATGACTGAAGTTTTATGAATAGCTCGAGAGTCGAGAATACTTAGAGAATAGGAATATCTCGAGATTACCTCCTAGAATGGGAATATCTCGTGAATATAACTAGAGAATAGAAATAGCTCGAGAATGACTAGCGAATGGGAATAGCTCGAGAATAAGGTCAGTAGGAGCGACCCAGTCAGACGTCTAGCTGTGCAAAAAGTGCCCCTGTGGAGCATTCATGCATGATTGACGTGTCTTAGCGTTTTTTCTGGCCACTCGTGACCCAGGTGGGATCCAAGAGGTCTTATTAACCAGCTGTCTTGTCTGGCTCCTCAGCCCTCCCTGGCGTGCTAATAGAAGCAGCAGAAGCTTTTTGATCTCGAAAATTGAGGTAATAGCTGTAGCTGTGCAGAATACAATATTCATTTAGCTGTTAATGTCTTCTGCCCTTGCCTGGGAGAAACTCAGTTGCTTAGGAGCACTACTCAGCTCTCACTGTAGGCTGGAACAACCACTTTCCACTCGGGTTCACCTCATTTCTAATTTTCTTTTGTCTTCTCTTTTTCATTATTAGCCCCGCATGGCTTAGTCCAGGACTTGGGGAAATTGCATTAAACTTTTCCTAGCTTATTCCAGCTTAGGGCCTGTGCAGCGTTAGGTCTATATGCTGATGTAAGCTTTGGTAAATTTAATTATACCCGACCAGAATCGTGTGAACACGAAATCAGTTTTGTCGAGTTATAAGTCGATACATGACCTTATAAGGTAATAGTGAACACTGGACAGTGCTATTGCACTGAGGTGTGACCAAATCCTAAATGACCCCGAAATTTATAATCAATATTTTTTGATGAACCCCCGACATTTTTCAAATGGATAGTAATTTTGCGTACCTGCCAAATTACTTCCATTTACCTACCTCAATAATATTTTAGAGTACTTGCAGATTCCTCCCTAGTGACCTTTACTGTAATGTAAATACAAATGGTTTGTGACAGGTGAGGTCTGAAATGGCCCAACTCTGAATTGGCCCAACGCATATCATTGGCTGTTTGTTTTGGCGGCTGCCACTTTAAACTCAGACAGCGTGACTTTTTGACGCCAAATTGATGTGTATTTACAGTCACGCCACACACGAAGTCTATGACTTTCTAGAAAAATGATTGTTACCATACATCTATGAGGGGGGATGATGGGGACTTTTTACCCCAAAATCGATGGGCCGGGGGGAGGGTCCTCAAAATTCTGGCAAAATTTAGTAAAAATGGCACATTTATAATGGCATTTTTCAACATTTAAGGTAATTTTGGTTGATCAGGGGTGGAGGAGAGTCCTCCCCCCAAAAAAATTTTAACCCCTCTGCATGAAAAAATAAGCAAAAGTTAGAGAACTATTAGAAGTTAGCGTCAGCTACTGCTACTTTATTCTAATTTTAGTAAAATAATTGAATTAATTTCAATAAAGTAACTCATATTAAAAGAATACTAATTAGAATAGCGACACTGAAATGCTTGAAAAACTGTTATTTCGTTCTGCTTTCTTATCTAACATTGTATAGAAATACAGTAAAGTTTTTTGCAATACTAGTCTTGACTGTAGCTCCGACTGCAATTAGATATAAGTGCGGCAATTACTGAGATCAAAAGTAAATGAGATCAAAAGTAAAACAAATTTAAAGGCCGTGTTTACATTGAGCTTTTTTTCAGCTGCTCGAGCAGCTGAAAAAAAGCTGCAGCTTTTTTTCGCCATTTCCGGCTTTTTTTCAACTGCTCGAGCAGCTGCAAAAAAGCCGGAAACGGCGAAAAAAAGCTGGAGCAGCTGAAAAAAAGCTGGAACTGAAGCGTTGTCATGACAACGGAGCAGCTAGTCTATAGTGACCGCCATACTTATCCGCATTTTTTCAGCTGCTCCAGCTTTTTTCCCGCTGCTCCAGCTTTTTTCCAGCTGCTCGCGCAGCTGAAAAAAAGCTGCAGCTTTTTTCAGCTGCTCGAGCAGCTGACAAAAAGCTCAATGTAAACACGGCCTTAATACGTACAAGTACTAGGGCGGAGCATATTTAACAGCTGACGTATGCGTGCGCAGGGAATGGCTGTACACGTAAACGCTAGATAGCCAATAGGAGGCGTTGGGCCAATTCGGAGTTGGGCCACTTCAGACTACGCCTTGTGACATGCATACCTACACACACCGACACATTCATACACACGTAATCACCTAGCTGACTGCTAGTGTATAGTATGTATTTAATGTAATATCACACTTATATAACATAGGTAGAAGAGTAAAATTATTGAAGGATTATTTAATTACATACCAACATTTTAAAACTTCAAAGCAGGACTCGCCGTCTTAGGTTGACTGATGAACAACTCAGGTACTATACAGCGTTTTTTCTCGCATAAATCCAACTATTTTGGGTACATCACTGCACATCAACCAAGAACAATAACACTGTCGTTTTTTTGCGGAAGAGGTATATATAGTAAAACCATAAATGAAATTTTTCTAAGATAGAATAGGTAAAATTCAATGGAAAATTACATTTTTATCCATCATGATGCTCAGCAACATTTTGCTGTCTCACAGTATAGTATTGAAACCTGGCGGATTAATGTTTCACAGAATCAATTCACCATAATGGCCTAAGTATTCAGTATTTGAGTGCCTGAGATCAATAGGGCCGCCATCTAGCTTTGTTTTTGAAGCATCCGGGTATCTTAAAGTGGGTGATTAGAAAAGAAAAAGGAAAGCCTGAGCTCTCAGACCTTAAGCCTAAAGCTTTAAGCCTAAGTCTGAAGTCCAGTCTTGCGGCAAATATGACAAACCTGATAATTTGCATCTGCCACAACTGTCAGAAAACAGGTACCTATCTTCCGATCTCCCAGTGTATGAATTCCAAGCATCCGTCGGTTCGTTTTCAGGACCAAAACACAGCCAGCTATTGTATATACATATTAGTGCAATATATGTAAACAAGTAGGCCCCAAAGGGGGCAAGGTTCCTTTGCTGAGTGAAAATTCCATAACATAGTCAATGTAAACCTTCAACAACATGGACATAAGCAGCAACGCATCTTTTGATTTTGTTGGGACCAAATTTTCACAAAAAACAACACGTTTAACGAACGTGTGCCAGACTCTGACTGCCAGATAAATTTCTGACTCAACAGTTAACAACATCAAACATTTGAAAATGAAAAACCCTAAAGTTAAAAAAACTTGATTGGAATCGAACCAGCGAACGAGCTAACCTACAGTCGAATACCTACAGCGCCTTAGACCACTCGGCTTCGCTGTCTTGTGAACTAGGATGATGTTTCTTAGACACTGTTGACCATTATTACATAACTGCAAAATTGCGAAATGCTTTTTTTGGGAAAAAAGAGCTAATTTTTCCCAAGCTGACTTTACACGTTAATCATATGCGCTGACCAACATGCAGGGCTCACTTTATCACTGCGCAGAGTTGGTTTCGAAACAATAGTTCCTTCTCTAGAAGGAACAAAAAAGGCAGTGACGAATTAATTTGAGTGGGCAGTAACTTTTCAATAAAAGCGTCAACTGAATATATTTCTTGTCACTGTTTTGCCAGGCATAGGTGAATATGAAATGGTAGTAATTCATTGTAGGACCAAAACCAAAGTTGTGACTCTCAGAGAGGCAATTTACATTAGCCTAGTTCCTTTTTCTATTTTCAGACGGAAGCAGGCTCAATCGCTCATTTCATTTTAAGGCGAGGCTTTTCTCAATCTTGCTTAAGTCTAGGCTCTATTTATTACCATAGATTTGACTGATGCCAGTCAAAATGAGAAAACTAATGAATAGTGCACTACTCAAGACTTGGCACAACCGGAGAGGGATTTTCTGTTACCACGCTCTCTTAGTGTCAAAACAACCTAGACTGTCTCCTGTTAAACTGCTGGGTTCATAACCCATAGGGTGGATTTCACAAAGGTGGTTTTACTAAGCCATGGTTTTACGCACGTTTTGCATGATTTGCACATAATTTTATTACGAAATATTGCTTGATTCGTTACGAATTTTGTAGCCTTTCAGGTGAAATTATAATTCTCATATCTACCCATGAATTTCTAAAGGGTGAAATCACACATGAGTTGGGTGGATCTCACCTTCCCTCAGCTAAGGGACAGGCTATACATAAAGTTCCCTAAATTATCCCAATTTTTGTTAAAATGTAAATCAGGAAGCCCTGCCGCCTCTCCCAGCCAACTAGTCATTTCTCATGATTTCCTTTAGCTGCACACTGTGTGATGTAATGTAATTTGTAGTGTAATGTCTCCATGTATAGTACCGACCGATACAGTAAAAAGTGGGAGCGAGTTATTCATCAATTATGGAGGCCAGTGTTGTTGCTTCCTTTGACCCAGAACCTGAAAGTGCGCTCCGTAATTTATTCAAATTAGTTTCAACTCAATTTTGTGTAGGTTGTCTGTTTATTCTTTAGTTTATATTTTCGCTTGTTTACTATATCCATGGAAAAGCACGTCATCAATGAAGCTCAGTTTATAGTTCTATAGTTTAAAAGCATGGGCATCATGTGTGAGGGGAGATGGGGGGGACTCATCTTCGAAATCGAGGGATCGGGGTGTGTTCCGAAAATTTGGGCAAAACTGGGTAAAAATGGCACTTTTTTCGAGAATCTTACATACCTAATTTTGCCAAGATGAGGGTATTCTTGTTCGATCAGTGAGGAAGGGTCCTCAAAATTTAGGGTATATAGTGCCACACGATGCCACATGACGTTTCATGTATTAGCTTGTGGCACCATGTGCTGTCATAGGAATAAACGACATGTGCCACATGGAATAACCCATGGGGCGCCCCACTTGAGAACTCCCCACATTTTACTCATTGTGGCGAAGCACGTTTTACTGATTAATTAAGGGCATTCGACTTGTTAAATAAGTACATATCTGCATGGATTGATTCTTGTGTTCGATTTGAAATATATCTATTTCTTGTATATTACAATAATTTTTGCACAGACACTCAAATAGGAAGTCACACTTGAATTGTGATCAAGTTCCAGTCTATGTATGTAATGTTTTCTTCGCTTTAATCGCCTTGCGCTATTTTCGGGGTCGTTTATATCAGCTAATCTGGAATAAAGCTTGATTTTTTCGTGTAATGCTCTTATGCTATGTATGCATATAAAAGTAACAGTTACCTACGTTATTTCAGGCTTTACAGTTAATCTCAGCATCTGGAGGCTAAGCTTTTCCATCAGAGTTACATGTGTTTAGCTATAATTCTGTTACTGTGTTGTCAGTTGTACCTGTACTTACTCTAGCTTTTACTGTACGACATACATATGTTCCTTATAGAAGCTGTAACGTGATTAAAAAGGTTTTAAATTCACTAAGCGTGGTGCACAAAGGCCGAAGGGCCTTCTTACAACTGACAACTGATAATACCTAAGTATAACCTCTTACTGTAGGCTAATGATTTTTTCGGCGCAGCAGGTTTTGTTTCACTGAGTAAAAATATAGGTTTGATATTTCCAGGCCCATTTTGCACTGTGCTTTGCTTGATTTGTAAACATTGCAAGCAGTGTTTCCATTAGCCAAATGAATAGTACTATGTAATACACATGACACTTATTAACTCATTTTCCATTTTCCCGTGTTTGCTATGCATATATAGCCAGCTTAACTGCGGCAGTCAAACCAACGGTGCCCTGACATGACTTATATCCCATAGAACAAGTCTCTCCTGTGTTCACAGCTAGCTCATGTTATTATATGTATATACCATGTCACGTGCACTCCTTTCATAATGCCTATCTCATAGCTCAACTTTAAAAACCACACAAACTGTGAATCCTGCAGCACCCACCAAAATTACTTGCTACAAACTCCGGAGTCAGAGTACAATGTATAGAAGGTAACTCCATAATCAAGTGATTCCGATTCAGTTTTGACTTAACAAGCAACTTTGACTACGTAGTCTGTAACCAGTTATTTTGGTCGGTACTGTAGCTTAACGTAGACCGACAACTGGAGATCTGCAGCCACGCTAATATGATAGGTAGTTCAGTGAAAGCCCCCTTGGACTGCAAGGTCAAGGGTAAGTGATTCGAAACACCCCTGAGTTACTCTTCATGGTCCTTTTCACTACTTCTTGTTGCTTAGTTATCATAACTGTGTTCAGACAATGGTGTAGCGCGTTAGTTGCTCTGTAGACGTGGAGGCGGTAGTAACCGGTTTGATCATAAGCAACGCTGTCAGATGCAGGTCTCCTGTCGTGTCATCTGCAGGCGAACATTTTAGGTCCAAGAAATTGTCACAAACTATTTTCCGTCCGCCCAGAGTAATTTGTTTCTTCATTTTCGCTGGAGACCTCTCCTCGCCCAGCCCCCACTTTTTCCTCAGTTTGACATTCACTCGGTCAATCATTCACGCTTAAGTTCAACTTTTAAAGGCACTTTTCTGTCTTTCTGACTAACCATTTTTCCACTTTATACTTACAACCGGTCAGTTGCGTTCAAGAGGTTTTTTATTTTGTCGTTTGCTTCTCTGGTTGTATTCTGTGTATTTTTATGGAGACTGTTTCTGCAGTCAGTTTCAAAAAAAAACCCCTTGCTCCAATTTTTCACGGTCCTTTGTTACTTTACCTCCTGCCATTTTGACCAAACCAACCAAACACCCCCCCACACAAACCACCAAAACTTTTCACCCTAGCACTTTTAATCTATTTCTTAAAAGTTTTCGCTTCACCCTAGCACTAGATTCAGCCTAGCACTAATACGACTCACCTTAGCACTAAGTAGATTCACCGTACCACTACGCAGACGCATCCTAGCACTAACTAGATTCACCCTAGCACTAATTTTCCCTCCAGCGCATTTGTAGTCATCTCATTTTTAAAACTATTACATATAAATTAACACTCCACTCTGAATTATTGATGCATTAGGGTTGCTAATCAAGAAGTGCTTGATATGTAGTCATCTGAAAGTGAGTAGTAACGGTTTTTCAGGTTTTTCTGCAATTAATACAAAGAAAATTTGTGGAGTTTATACTGTTCATAAACTCTAATAAGTAATTTATAATTAATAAAAAAAACCATGCCCAGCAGGAGCCAAACCTACATATTTTCATCAAGTTTTCATTTGCTTTGGTCATACTATTTTGAATAAATTTGAAAATTTGTGAAACAATACTGTCAATATCTATTATGAATGTGAGAAAATCGCACTGTCAATAATTTATTATGTAATTGGCTGAATTTTCAGATATGCTTTGTCACTTTAAGGGGGCGCTCCGGGAATCGGGGGTTACATCGAAAATTGGCAAAAAAGTTGGCAAATGTCAAACTTTACTATACATATATATAGTATGGCACAAAAGAACACGGGAGGCAAAATTTCAAATCACGTGATCATGTCACGTGACTCCCAGAGCACCTAACGTGAGTGAATTTTCGGCAAACGATAACTCTGCTTATACTTTGCGTATAGTCACACTTTATATACCAAAATGTAGCTTATGCGCTTCTCTAGTTGAACATTATTTTTGTTTTTAACATTTATGTCAGGTTTGGATAAAAAAAGTCATTATGTGTTTTCGAAGTCGACCTCTGAGCAATAAAATTTATATAAAAAAATTTCTAAGCTTTATTTTAAAAAACTAAAAAATTGTTCAACTGCGCAGAGCCTAAGGCTATAATTGTGCAAAATTTTGTAGAAAAATATCTTACCAGCATTTTATAATCGAATGCCGAAAAATTTGTTTTGTATTCACAAAGCCTATATTTGAGTCTGCTGCTTCTGAAAATGGTTTCTTGTGCAATTTTTTTTTGCACAGAACGCAATAAAATTGTTTTAATCTTTCATTACGACTAATAAAATCTACGTATCGTCTGTTAGCAAAATCTCAAAAAGCGTTGATGCACTGGCTTACTTGCTGAATTTGTGTAAAAGTCGAATAAAATTAGAAATTGTCCAATTTTTTCCATTTTTTTTGCTATGGAGATATGCACGTCAAAACATCAGAAATAGTATTTTGGGCAACTTTCCTTCAAGATTGATAGGTCATTTTGGCTGTTTTTAAAAAATACGGCACAAATCCTTGATTCCCAGAGCGCCCCCTTAACAGGCGCTTGTCAACAAGGGGTAATAAAACAATAAACCTGGTAGTCACTTGAATGTGGGGTCAAAAGTCTTTTCATGGTGACTTACTAAATAGGAATTTTTGATTAACAAGTGCATGTGAATTCCATATTAGGTAGAAAGGTAGAAATAAGTTAGACGTAATTTAGAATAATATTTAATAAAGTGGCACAATGCAAAAAAGGTGGCATAAAATGATATAATAATAAAAAGGGTATAAAGTGTATTAAGTGGTAATTTAATAAAGTCGCAAAACAATTTTCATTTTAATCTAAGTGCTAGAATGCAACTATTCAGTGCTAGGGTGAATCGAAGTAGTGCTAGGGTGAATCTC